>BTHS01001472.1:0-145440 GCA_036184385.1 Tokudaia muenninki | reverse complement strand
GCTTTGTTCATTTCTTGACTACTTTGTATTTGACCGAGAACTGACCCTATTAATTGAATGTACCTAGAATTACTGTATAAAAGCAGACCATAAGAAAAAACAAACTTAAACACTGGCTGGTATCATGGTATATTGTTGCCTAATTTTCAATGTTTCTTTAATCCTCACTCCTTCCCCTTGAGATTTCTTGACTTACTGAGCTGACTTGCTCATATAACATATAATGTAAAAGGATAACATATAATATGTACTGCATACTATATTAGATATCATATATAAAGTATGATATGAGGTATATGAACTACAAGGTATAATATATAATTAAAATATAATATTAAGATATTCATTATAATATAATAAATGTACTATTATACATGATAATATATTATGAAATACATAACCTAATATATATATATAACATACATAATAATTACTCACTGTAGAATATAACATATAAAATACAAATATTATGTGCATATAAATTTATATATTATATTATTATATTATAAAATATAATATACTTTTAAGTTAATTTTGCTCATATTCCTGTTCTTTTGTTTTTGGCCCCTGTCTTTTTTTCCTCAGAAGATTCCCCCTGTACAATTCACAATCTGTCTGTGATCTATCTCTATTCAGTCTCCTTTGTTCAGAGGGAGGGCACCAATTTCAGCCCAAAGGATATTTCTCTTTGTCAGTTTACTGTTCCAGGACCCTCTGCCAACAATTCATCTCACTTTGCTAGCACCCTGACAGGTGTATGACGGACAACAGAATTTTATTATCGGCTAATAGAAAGTTGGGGTAGTTTTTCAAAAGCATGGCACATGGCTACTCTGAGTGTCCACCAAAACTCATATCCCACCTTGTAATCAGCCCTACAGGTTCTTCCTAGGTGTACTTCCAATCACCTGGAGCCAGGTGTTCTTTCTATGTCCACATTCATCCTGACCTAATTTCTCATTAATATTTTATTCCTCGCATTGATGAAAAAGGTTGTTTGAGGAAGAATAGACATTTGTAAGGAAGTGTTTGAAGAGTAAGCACTCAATTTTCCACATGGAAAACAGGTACATGTCTTAAAATGATCATAAACAAGTTTCTGACTTTAGAAGGAGGAGGTGCTGAAGACTTATATTGTGTCTTCTGGAAAAGGCTGTCTTTCCAGGGCTGACTTCCATTGATCTCTGAGGTGAGCTTTTACCAAGGAGGCAATGACACTTCACTGTGACATCATCAGTCTCTTCTATGGACATTCTATTGCATCCTGGAGAGGACTGGCATCCATTGTGATGTCACCTGTGTTTATAGCAACACCAACTGCCCTTGGGACTGTTTGGGCAAATTCATTTTCTGCTCACCAACAGACATAGTGGTGACACTAAGCAGGATACTTAGGAGAGGGAGAGAACGTCAGCAGATAGAGACGAGAAGGGATGAAGGAATCTGACATTCAGTATCAGTGTAAAAAGGGTAAGAAATAATTTTTTCTGGGAAGTCATGGAGAGTTCTGTGCAGGGAATACTGCCTTTCTGAAGGAGGTGAGCTTGAGTTGGGTCTTCCTGTAATCGCACTCAGGAAACTAAATATTCAGAAAAGTTTCTTAATGTCTGTGATCATCATGTTTCCTGGATGTCGAGATACCAGAGCATTAGTTGATCTAAGGAACCTAGAGTCAGAAGGGCAAAGCTGTTGTTTGGGAGTTGCTGGCTTTCATTCTTAAAGGAGAGGAGGATTTGATAGGCTAAAAAGGAGAGAGCCTCAGCAAGCAGAGGAAGAAGAGTGAAGTTGCTCCCATCTCAGGGTAGGTTATCACTCTCCAGTAAATTCCTTTAGATGGAGTGACTCTCTGACACTAGTAACAGGAGAGAAACATGCTTCAGAAATCCTTATGTTCTCAGTCTTTATGGCAGAACAACTATGTTCACTTCTTTCTGGTTGTGGTCCCCATTGGTATGTGTTTGTGTAAAGCTGTTCTTTAGTGCAGCCAAAACCTCTCACTAGTAGTGGAAAAGGACAGAGATGGGCTTCTTGTCTGCTCTTGGTGTCCTTTGCTGTCACTGTGTTTGACTTGGTGAATCTAGTGACCATGTTCTGTTCATGTATTATTTCCTTATGCACAGTCATGGGCCTGGAGTGACCTGGCAGGAGATCTTGGCAACTTCACAACCTCTGAGAATTTTTGCACTATGACATTTTCTCCTGCCTTCTGAAACCCACTGGCTTATGATGCTATTCAGTCAAGTTGTATCATAATCAGCTTTGAATAATACAGCTCTGACAGCTCTGGCCTTGAGATTCCAAAACTACTTCAATTTCTTTTGTAATAAATACTTTTTTGTTTTTTACTAGATAAATGCAAGAACAAGAGAGTTCATTCGGTAGATATGGAAATACTCTACATAAATTTGAAGTGAGCTCTTGGTGCAAGTTTCTCTTATTCAAGTATCACGGAAGGGAAATGTAATGTAATTGTAATTTAGGGAGGGTTTCTTTTGTTCTCTTGGATCCTAAGTAAGGACAGGGCCTATCTATTCCTTCTACAGCATTTGTCAGACCTCCAGGGTGTGCTGGTGTTTTACTAAGAAGCTTCAGGCCTGAGATGAGCAGGTTCAGAGCAGTTCTAACATTCAATGGCTGCTCCATCCCATGATCCCTGACTTGTAACTGAGTCTTACCCTGGCTTCCTCTAGTCCACTGTGTGTTCTCATGGGGGCTCTCTCATGGCCACCATACAGCTATTCTTTATTGTCTCTCTGTGCGGATTCTCGACTTTTTAATCTCCTTCTCTTCCCATGGTCATTTTGTTTCCCCTTCTAAGAAGGACCAAGGTATCCACTCTCTGGTCTTCCATCTTCTTGAGCTTCCTATGGTCTGTGAATTGTATCTTGGGTATTCCAAATTTTTTGGCTAATATCCACATCTCAGTAAGTACATATCATGTGTGTTCTTTAGTGAGTGGGTTACCACAGTCCCGAAGATATTTTCTAGTTCCATCCATTTCTCCAAATATTTCATGAATTTTTTGGTTTTAATAGCTGAGTAGTATTTCACTGTGAAAATGCACCACATTTTCTGTATCCATTCCTCTGGGTTGTTTCCTGCTTCTGGCTATTATAAATATGGCTACTGTAAATACGATGGGAATTGCATTGAATTCGTAGATTGGTTTCAGCATGATGGCAGAAGTGTTTTTCTCTTAGCACTGCTTTTGTTGTATCCCATAAGTTCGGGTATGTTGCTCCTTCCCTTTCATTAAATTCTAATGTCTTTAATGTCTTTATTAATTTCTTCCTTGTCCAAGTTATCACTGAGTAAAACATTGTTCAGCTTGTACATGTATGTGGGCTTTCTGTTTTGTTTTTATTGAAGACAAACCTTAGTCCATTATAGTCAGTTAGGATGAATGGGTTTATTTGAATCTTCTTTTATCTGTTGAAGCCTATTTGTCAATTTTGAAGATGGTAGTATGAAATGCTTAGAAGTTTTATTATTTTACTTTAGTATGAAATGTTCTATAGATGTCTTTTAAATCCATTTGGTCCATGTCTTCTGTTAGTTTAAATGCATCTCTGTTTAGTTTCTGTTTCCATAATCTGTCCATTGTTGAGAGTGGGGTGCTGAAGTCTCCCACTTTTATTTTTTTAGGTGCAATGTGTGCTTTGAAGTTTAGTAAATTTTCTTTGTGAATGTGTGTGTCCTTGCATTTCGAGAACAAATGTTCAGAATTGAGAGTTCTTCTGGATAGATTTTTCTTTTGAGGAATATGAAGTGTCCATACATACCCTTTTTGATAACTTTTGGTTGATAGTTAATTTTATTCAATATTAGTATGGCTACACCAGCTTGTTTCTTGGGACCATTATTTGGAAATTATTTACCAATCCTTAAATCTGAGGTAGTGTCTATCTTTGTCACTGAGGTATGTTTCCTGTATGCAGTAAAAGGCTGTACCATGTTTACATATCCAGTCTGTTATTCTTTGTCTTTTTATTGGGGAGTTTACTCCATTGATATTAAGAGATATTAAGAAATAGTGGTTGTTGCTTTCTTTTATTTTTGATGTTATTTATGATTGTGTTGCTATCTTCTTTTGGGTTTGTTGAAAGAATATTACTTTCTTCCTAGTTCTAGGGTGTAGTTTTCATCCATGTTTTGGTGTTTTCCATCTATTAACCTTTGTAGGGCTGGATTTGTGGAAAGATATTGTGTAATATTTTTTGTCATGGGATACTTTTGTTATGCCATCTATGGGAATTTAGAGATTTTCTGGGTGTAGTAGTCTTGCTTTGCATTAGTATTCTCTTAAGATGTCTAGAACATCTGCCCAGGATCTTCAAGCTTTCATAGTCTCTGGTGAGAAAACTGGAGTAATTCTGATAAGTCTACCTTTATATGTTACTTGACTTTTTTTGCCATACTGCTTTTACTATTCTTTGTTTGGTTCATTTGGTATTTTGACTATGATATGAAAGGAGGAATTTCTTCTCTGTTTCAACCTGTTCAATCAGTTTTCTTCTGGAAACAGTTCATCAAAATGCTGCAAGTATACTTATGTGTCAGTGTCCATTTTCATCATAGGATGCAGTTCTCAAATGGAAGCAGGGATATTTGGAAGCCACTTAATAAACTGACACAAACTAATTGTGGCTACAAACTAACTGGTGATTTTTTCAAGACTGAAAGTGGCTCTATCTTTTCTTTCACCTTGCTCTCTTTCTCTCTCACTCATTCAGACATTGAGACTGCACACACTTTTCATTTTCCTTTTCACTCAGCTTTTCTTCTGTTCTCACCCTCCTACACTCCTATAAACATCTGTGCATTCACATTTCATGCTCACACACAACACATGCACCCTCCTTTCACTCCCAGACACACTTCTCACTCTCTTTCACATTCTTTCCATTCATTCTATGCTCACTTCAAACATACCTCATGTGCACATCATGCTCTCCTCACTTTCTCTTTATTTGCTGCTTACTTTCTATCTTGAGTTTAACTTGTCCCAGTCTTTTATTTATACTCCAAAAGCATGGAGAAAAAAAATTCAATTTTCAAAAAAAAAAATAATCACATACCAAAAAGAGTTAAGAATTACAATTGATCTTCAAAGTTTCAAGCTTAACCTATTCCCAGACTTGTGGCCAAAATAATAATAATTGCAAACTTATCATTATTTAAACTTTAACTTTCAACTTGTTACACTTCAGAGCTCAGATCTATGAGGTCAGCTACTTGAATTTTCCTGTGAAGCTCTATTAATAAATGACATGATCAAAACTGCCAGACAGTGGTGAGAAAGAATCAAGTTAACCCTTAACTCAGTAGTTCAACCAGTTTTCTTTTTTTTTTTGTTTTTTTTGTTTTTGTTTTTCGAGACTGGGTTTCTCTGTATAGCCCTGGCTGTCCTGGATCTCACTCTGTAGACCAGGCTGGCCTCGAACTCAGAAATCTGCCTGCCTCTGCCTCCCAAGTGCTGGGATTAAAGGCGTGTGCCACCACTGCCCGGCTCAACCAGTTTTCTGCTTCTGCACACGGAAAAGAATGACTTCCTTTAGAGTCCCAGTATTTTGACTTAGATTTACTAGTATATAGTTTTATGTATTCTATATATTCTTATCCAGAAAACACTCCGAAATGTTGTACAAAACCTATTTCATAACTTTAGAAGTTTTTATTTTCCTTTCTTGTTGTCACCTTCTTTGGCTCAATTTCATTTTCTAATAATTGATTCAAACTTTCTTTGCATTAAACTGGAACTGCAATTGTGCAGTTATACCATTGTTTCAAAAATGAGAGAGCACAGAATTCACCTGGGCCATTAGGGCCGTGTGGCATTATGCCAATATACCTCAATTTTTAATTGTTTATGGATCATTGCATCAAAAAACACCTAGTTTCAGAGAATTCACCAGAGCAAAAGGAGAAAGAATTAGGAAGGTCAGATATATTAGAGTAATTATGCACAAAAAGTCCAACTGAAAAACACTAACACACAAATGAAATCTATATAGATTGTGGCCAAGTGTAAGATTAGCAGGAATGGGAACAACTATTTTTTTACAGAGCAGCCATCAGCAACTGAGATGTCTCCATCCCAGCCTACTAGAGTCAGTCCCTTATTGCTGATGGGAGATCCCCTGCATGGATATAATCTCCTGTTTATCAGGGTACCAGACACCATCCTTTTTAACAATGAGCCAGTGCTGACTTCTGAGATATCACCATCTTGGCCTGATGCTGACAGTTCCTGTCAGGGTCTTTTTTCCCCAGCACTTATTCTCTCTCTGATAAGACATCTTTGGGAAAATCTCAAAGATTAAGCATGTGGCTTCTGTGAATATATTCTATAATACACATCCCGTATATTAACCATCACTGAAAACTCTTCCTGGATGTGCTTTGAAGAACCTGTACATATGATGAGGTTGACTTTTCCTCCTCCAGATTCACCATGGTGTGCTTTGTCAGAACTGTTTTGGTTGCTCATTTTCATCAATGGTGGTATACTGAGGAAAGAATTACAAATTCCTTGGAATGTAAAGATGCAGTTTCCCACATTGGAAGAAACACATGTTTCTAATGAAGCCTAGTGCTATATCTGGCATTGAAAGAAGAAATTGTTCAATGGCTGTGTCCTCAAGTCTCCTGAAAATGTAACTCAACATCTGGTCAGTAAAAGGAGAACATAATTAAGCAGGCAAGAACTGTTCTTTGTGATATCAGCACTCTCCTTTCTGAACACTCTATTGTATCCTGGTGATTTCTTGGAATCCACTGTGATGTCACCAGTACAGTAACAACACTATCTGTTCTTTTTTTTTGGGGGGGCGGGGTTCTGTTATTTTATTTTATTTTATTAATTTATTTTCTATTTTTTTATTTACATTCCAAATGATTTCCCCTTTCCTGTTTCCTCCCTCTCCGAAAGTCCCATAAGCCCCTTTCCCTCCCTCTGTTCCTCATTCAACCCCCTCTCACGTCTCTGTCCTGGCATTCCCCTGCATCCAGCCTTTCCAAGACCAGGGGTCTCTCCTTCCATCTTCTTGGAAATCTAGTGATTTGTGAATAGCGTCTTCGGTATTCCAAGATTCTGGGATAATATCCCCTTATCAGTGACTGCATACCATGTGTGTTCTTTTGTGATTGGGGTATTTTCCAGTTCTGACCATTTCCCTAAGAATTTTGTGAATTCATTGTTTTTAATTTCAGAGTAGTATTCCATTAACACTATCTGTTCTTAGAGCATCCAATAAATGCCTATAAGATTCAGATTCATACATGAACATTTTTTGCAATACTCAGGACTGTACATGGGAGAGAGGTTGTGGAGTGTATAGAAACCTGGGAGAGACAGGAGGATGCTGACAATCTATCTCACTGTAAACCAGCACATAATAAGTTGTCCTAGGGAAGGCTCAGTGAGTTTTTGCAGGGAATATGGATAGAGGGATTCTTGAACTGGTATTTCCAACAGTAAGAATAATGGTAGTTTCTGCAAAGCTAATGAACATCCCTGTTTATCATAATTCCTGATATTAAGGATTCCAAAATATTAGTTTGTTAATCTAGCATCTAGAAGCTGAAAAATCCAAAGCTGTTGTACTGTGAGTCCTAGCGTTGACTCTGACTGAATATTGGGAATGCAACTTAGGGACAAGAGCAAAACCAAGCAGGATTCAGGGAGAGATTACTTTTTCCCAAGTAAGGGCAGAGCATCAATGCTCTTCCTTCCCAGTGGCTTCAGATAGTGTCAGACCATGTCTGGCAGTAGTCACAGGAAGAGAAATTTGCTTCTTGGTATATGAACTTAGGTTATCAGAACTTCCCTCTTACCCAATTCCTGACAGCAGTACATAGGCATGAGTAAGCTGTTTGGGTGACTCTCATGGATTTAGTCTAATGCTGTTTTTTATTTGTTTGTTTGTTTAATTAAGGCCCCAAAATTGCAGGAGATTCTTCAAGTCCATATGTAAGACATTGAAGGAACCCTGGTCTCAATTGGTTTTGATTGGTAAATATATTTGCTAGAAGTTAATACCTGGGCAGTGATGCAAAGTAAGTGCTTTTACCATTCCTAGGCAAGAAGCCTAGAAATGAAGAGAAGGTAGAATGAGATCTGCAAGCCGGGCAGTGGTGGAGCATGCCTTTAATCCCAGTACTTGGGAGGCAGAGACAGGAGGATTTCTGATTTCGAGGCCAGCCTGGTCTACAAAGTGAGTTACAGGAAAGCCAGCGCTACACAGAGAAACCCTGTCTCAAAAAAAAAAAAAAAAAAAAAAAAGAAAGAAAGAAAAAGAATGAGATCTGCAATGACAGAAAAAAGGGGATAAAGAAGACATGCCTGGGAGGGTCCAGGACAGACAACATAGCCATCACGCAGAGTTCTGTGAAGAGGGCCACCTGCCTGAATCTAGGTCAGCTATGATGGGATATAGATTATAGTAAGCAATAAATTGGGCATAATGGAGGGACATAGATTAGTCACATAGTCATTAAGAAGAGTGCCAGTCATTGAGCTATTTAAAGAATATATAAATATAAAAGCTATGTGTATTTCTCTTTTATTTTGGAACCCAGAACATTTCAGCAAATATAGAGAAACATGGTGCCACCTAAGGAATAAAATTGAGTATCATAAATTGGGTATTGCTACAGTTGGGAGACATTTCTCTAGTGTTGACAAATACCTGTCAGAAGCAGTAGATCTTTTTTGCAAACTTGGGGAAAAGTTGTCTTTCAGTGGGGTGAATTAATTAGTGTGTTGACCATGTGCTCCCCCAGCATAAAATTTTACTTTACTCATAGGACTCGAGTGACCAGAAAGGAGACATGGGCATCTCCATAGAACCTGAGTTCATGTGAACTATGCCATTATTCTCCTGACTTTGGAAAACATGGGCTGGAAACCTTTGAGGACAAGGGCCTTTCTATGTAGTAGGGAATAAGCCTAAAGAGACATTACCTGTGGTGGCTTGAAGCACAAGTAGGAAGGCTTAGAAAATACCTGCTGCTTAGATAGCCACTTCCCCACAGAGATGTTAGAGATGTGATATTCAGAGCAGGTGTCTCTCTTGGACCAAAATCTCTGGAGTATTACTGAGTGTTAGGCATGCCAGGCATCCTATCTTCTCTTTGGAATTAATTCATGGTGTTCTGTCCATCCTGTATGACTTCGATCTGTGAAATTTAACTTGTGTTCGTATAATTACAGATGCTGTTGTATAACCATCATCTCCAGCAGCCCTCGACAATTTGAATCAGGTAAAGAAAGAATTGGAAAGGCTGACTACAGAACTATAGCTGATGACCAACAATAGAAATGACTTGTGAAATCCCCTGATGCAAATCTCTTAAGGATTATTGGTCAATATGTTGGTGTTGTTTCAAACACCATGGAGTTTTAGATACCAAGTTATTCTTGTGTCTGCAATGACATACTCATCTTATCCTTTTAAGATCATGGTTTTTGTAGGAGCTGCATCTTGCAGTGTCCAAGGCCACATACCTTTCTGGAAGTAGAAACCAGGGGGCCTTGTCAGGGCACAGTGCTCAAGAGCAGGTGCTGATAAAATGCCTGATTATAAGTCTCATTTAGACAAGGTACGTGAATAAGCTAGCAGTAAGGCTATGACTTACGTTTAAATAGAAACAGAGGGTTATGTGTCTGATGGAAGAATTAGCTTAATACTGGGTGTACTGTATTTCATCCATTCACCTGTAATTGCAAACACATTGATAGAATTGTGGCTTAAGATAAAAGGCAATAAACATTTCTGGGTGCAGGAACCCTTGCTTTGTCCTGTGACTGATACTTCTAGTGAGGTATGGTTTCTACACACTGCCCACCAGTGTTGAGAATGTGATGGTGTTTGTCACCTTACTGGAGATATCCTGAAAAAGTGTACTTTCTATTTTACCAATTCATTTTAGTGATAGAATGAGTGAAGTTCTGTGATATACTGAAGAAACAAGGTTTAGAGGTATGAGCAAGCCCTCATTCACCCTTGTGCTTGTGTACATTGTACTTTTCTTTATATATGTTTGTACCTCCTCTCTGTATTTGTTTTTGCCTTTTCCCTGATAGGGCTTTCAGTGTACTAATTGAGTTTTGTTCACGATATATCAGATTCTAATTCTTTGCTGCTCTTTTTACTTAAATTTTGAGAGATATTAGCACAGTTATTTTTGTCTGACTGTCACTTAAAATCAAGAGATTAAGCGAGACCATGACAAATGGAAGAAGAGCAAAAGCAGGATTCCTGATGCATCCAAAACTGTTGAGTATGGTTCTTTGCCATTGACAGAGGACTCATGCAGCTTGGATGGCTTCTGAAAGAGTCCTCAAGCAGTTCTTTGTTATGGACCCTTCCTTCATGAAAATCTCTTATACAATTTTGCTTAGTGAGTAATATTAGGTGTAATTATGGATTGAACTTTCAAATCTATTAGAAATCCATTCAGTATTTGTTATGTCAGTACTACATCTTTAAGAAGATATGATCAAACATTCTGTGTGAATTCTTGAGGAACATTTGATCCTTTGTAGATGGTGGATGCCTATAAGATTACCAATCTTGTGTTAATTATTTGTGTTGGCCCAGTATGGCTTTCCATATTTGGACACCATGTGGCAGTCCTTGATGTGTATTCCTACTGCTCAGTTGAAGGTGGTCCTGGAACACCTTTGTAAAAATCTTTTGCAGATAAATCACAGATAGGATTTGGATATCTCAAGTCTTCTGCAACCAACTAGATGGAATGGTATTTCTCTTCATCCATTCACAGTTCCTGCCATTTAACATATAAGCAAACAGACCTCCCCCTATATCTTTCAGGAACTAAACCACCAACCAAAGAGTACATATGGAGGGACACATGGCTCCAGCTGCATATGTAGCAGAGCGTGGCCTTGTTGGGCATCATTGGGAGAAGAGGCCCTTAGTCCTGTGATGGCTTGATGCCCCAGTGTAGGGAATATGAAGCAGTTGGCAGGAATGGTTGGGTGGGCTGTGGGAACACAGTCATAGAAGCAGGAGGGATCTGATAGGAGATTTCCAGAGAGGAAATCAGGAAAGGGAATAAAAATTGAAATGTAAAGGAAGAAAGAAAAATATCTAATAAAAATAGTGGTAGAAAATAAAGTGCATCAATTTCTCATTGTATTGACATTGAAAAAACTCAGCTGCCAAGACCTCTTGTTTTGGAAGAAAGAGGTTCTAAATGACTGTGTCCCAGGAGAGTTCTGTAAAAAACAAAAACAAAAACAAAAACAAAAACAAGAAACAAGTACTTAGTGAAGAGATGGGATGAAATCAGGTGTTCAAGTGTAAACCACTAAGAAAAATGTGGTGGTTCTAAAGAAACAGTGAGTCCTGGGAAGGAGACTTTGAAATTCCAGGAGAAGACATTCTTGAGCCTGGCTTCTAAGTAATTGGTCACAGGAAAGAAAGACTCTCTCAAGCTAATGAGCTTTTTGTCTTATCAAAATTCCAGAAAGGAAAGAATTCCAGCATAATAGGTGTTTATCCCAAAGCAGGTACTGCAAAGCCAGAGTAGCTTTACTGTTACTTCCTACCTTTTACTCTTACTGGGTATTGAGGGTATTATGTGGGAATATAAGGAGACCAGAAAGAGGCAGGAAGGAGGTAACATTTACCAGTTTACAGGAGGACATCACAGATCATTTCTGCCATTTGGTTCTTTTATAATTAGTGCCTATTAGACAGTGGTAATTTGGAACCAAATTATTTAGGTGACTCGATATTCTGGTTATGTTACTTTATGTTCTCAAACATTCTTTGACAATCTCTCCTTAAGAATGACCCACTTAGGTCTCTTGGACAGTTGAAGCTGCTGATTTTGCTGGCAAATCAGGACTTTTTGAAAGGTTAGCATACAGAGAACTATGGTAGATTCTTTGTTTACTCTCTGCCATAGGTAACCTGGTTTTTATGAACTGACACAGACACAGAAAGTACCATCTAGAGACACAATGGAAACTAGGTGAGACTAGCACTAGGAACCAGAACTAAGTAATGCCAATACTGAGTCTCATTGTCTATCCTAGTACCTGTAAATATCCTGATCCTTGCTTTGCTTTACTCACCTGTGTGTCCTCTGTATAGTGTTTAGTTACTTTGGTAAATAATACCAGATGGGATAGACTAACCTTGCTTCTTCTACTAGTGGCATCTTCTGTTAGACAATAGTTTGATATCATTATTTCCCAGACTAAACTGTCCTTAGTAGACAGTGTGGCCTGAGGCACATCTATTCTCTGTCAGATATCTAAACATTCCCGGTCTTGATAATATTCTATCAGCCATTCCCAAGGACCAGTTTTGGCTAAGGCCAAAACAGCAGCTGAATGTCTTCATACAGTCTTCCCTGTAATTGTCATAGAAGAAGAATGGGCTTATAATCTTCAAGTGTAGTTCAGTGGTAGAATATTTCTCTAGTATGAACAATGCCATAGAAACATTCTGAGCCCTAGGGGCTTTCACGGAAGAAAATTAAGAACCCAATTACATCTGAGTTGTAGACAAGAATAATTGGAGTGTCTCTATAAAGGCATTTATGGAATTAAACTTTCAGACACACAGCCACTCCTTCCATGTATTCCTTCTTTTCTTATGTCTTTTTATAAAAACGAATCATCACTCTTGAGTGGAAATAATCTGTATAGTATCAGTAAAACTTATATATATCTACATCTATAATTTATATTTATTATCAGTACACACACACATATATATAAATGTACATACATACAGAGGGAGAGAGGAGGAGATAAAGACAGAGAGAGAGACAGGGAGAGTCAAATAGAGAGAAAAACGAGAATTATGCAAATGTAGATATAGATATTTTTCCAAAGGTAATAAATACAGATGAAAAACATGAATTTCCTTGGCTGAAGGATTCAGATAATGGGATGTTTCAGTAAGTAATGATACTTGCTGCCAAGTCTAGAAAGCTTCTTGCAACCCACATTGTAATAAGAACAAAATTCCCATAATTGTCCTCTAGTCTTACTGTGTGTGTGTGTGTGTGCCTGTGTGTGTGTGTGTGTGTGTGTGTGTGTGTGTGTGTACATGGGAATGGGTTAACCTACCATAAATTATTTAAAACGACCCAGATGTCCATGGTGAAAAAACTGCTGAGGAATCCTGCAGAATTCCTTTCAGTAATGTCTCATGACCCCTTGCTGATAACACTGAATAAGTTTGATGCTTCATTTACAACCTGAAAGATGGAAATGTGATGCCCCCAGGGAGGCTGTGGTGTACATAATCATTATGTAAAAGGAAAGAGCTTCAGATACTACCTCCTGCAGTTTGCAAGGTGAGGCAAAGCCTCTTCTAATGGAGGAGCAGGTAGGAGTCAGTCTGGATAAGAATATTGAGAGTAAGGACTGCCTTCCTTCATGACCATAATACCATATGATTTGACCAGAATTTTTCCTTCCACTTACATTGCCCAGGTCAGCTCACTAGATTTCTTTCTATTCTCTTAGAAACTTGATTGAGAATGGTTACCCTTTTGTGACCTAATTTTCTCCATAATCCAGACAACATACAGATACTCTTAAGTGTATGTTTTGTGCTCCCTGCTGGCTGAAAATCAAGTGTATTGTGTCTGCAGATCATACAGACACTGACACCCACCCAGGGATGTCCTGATGTTTCTTTTAGCCAAATTGTTCAGTGTACCATTCCTGACCATGACTGCTTGATTTTTCTGAATCTAAATGCAAATCCAAACAACCCTGAGATTCCACCTCACAACAATCAGAATGGCTAAGAACAAAAACACAGGAGACAGCAGTTGTTGGTGAGGATGTAAAGAAAGAGGAACACTCTTCCACTGCTGGTGGGATTGGAAGATGGTACAACCACTCTGGAAATCAGTCTGGTGCTTCCTCAGAAAACTGGGCATGACACTACCGGAGGATCCTGTTATACCAGTCCTGTGCATATACCTAGAGGCTTCCACTGCATGCAATAAGGACACATGCTCCACTATGTTTATAGCAGCCTTATTTATAATAGCCAGAAGCTGGAAAGGACCCAGATGTCTCTCAAGAGAGGAATGGACACAGAAGATGTGGTACATTTTCACAATGGAATACTACTCTGCAATTAAAAACAATGAATTCACAAAATTCTTAGGCACATGGTAAGAACTGGAAAATATCATCCTTAGTGAGGTAATCTAATCACAAAATTACACACATAGTATACACTCACTGATAAGGGGATATAATATCAGAATCTCGGAATACCCTAGACACAATTCGCATATAAATAGATTTCCAAGAAGATAGAAGGAGAGACCCCTGGTCCTGGAAAGACTGGATGTAGGGGAATGCTAAGACAGAGAAGCAAGAGGGGGTTGAATAGGGAAAAGAGGGAGGGAAGGGGGCTTATGGGACTTTCGTTGGGGGAGGAAATGGGAAAGAGCAAATCATTTGGAATATAAATAAAAAAATACAGAAAATAAAAAAAATAATTTGTTCCCTTACAGTTTTGATAGACTTACCTATGCCAGTACCCCTGGCTTCCTTTTCACTGCTCCTCAGATAGACAGCAGCTCCTGACTATACAAGCCTGATCCATACTATGGAGCATGCAACATGTGGGATGATAGTCAACTCACCATTTAGTAACAGAAGTGCTAGAATGAATCAGGCCCAGCCCTGTGTCCTTACTTCATTTGTGAATGACCTGTCAGATACATTCATTACTTTGTTCCTGATGATTTAATGTAATTATATTAGAGTTTGTTCCTCTTGAGAAACTTGAGTTTTATTTATAATTTTCTTTATCGAAATTATAGAAGCCTAGAAACAGAGCCTCAAAACATCACCTGAAAAAAGAGTTAATTTAATATGGCCTTTGGGAGTCTGTAATTGAACTTAGACAACATGAGATCCATATACTTGCAACAGTTCTACATTTCCCTAGATAAATATCATTATTGACTGGTTCTGTGTGTCTTAAATGACACCTGTGCATTCCCCTCCATGTTCACCCTAGTGTTATTTTAGTTGAACTTTTTTGCTGATATTTATTGATAGGAGGATATTTAAAAAAGACTGAGAATTCCTGATAAAGTCAAGAAATTGAGCACTTATTTTTTTTTCAATTTGGAAGAGTATGACCAATTACTCTTCATCCTGTACCTTATATTTTGAGATAATATTGTTCAATATATTTTTCTACATCCCATTGTGTTTTCTCTCTTTGTATTTCTCTGTATCTCTGAGGTTCTGTATGTTCCATTATTTACTTCACTCTCACT
Source organism: Tokudaia muenninki (assembly GCA_036184385.1). Classification (NCBI taxonomy): domain Eukaryota; kingdom Metazoa; phylum Chordata; class Mammalia; order Rodentia; family Muridae; genus Tokudaia; species Tokudaia muenninki. The sequence goes on along the minus strand of BTHS01001472.1, from coordinate 130,137 downwards.
CTCAGCTTCTTCCCCTTGCATATACATATATATACATATATATATATATATATATATATATATATATATATATAAATGTCTGTGTGTGTGGGTGTATCTATACATAGGCATACACTTACACACACATGTATATACACACACTCACATATATATTGATACACACACATACTCACACTCATATATATTTATATATATTATATATAATGTATATAATATATAATATACAATATATATATATATATATATACACAAATATAAAATAATTGCATGTTGTGTTGTCTACAATTTGGACTGTGGATACGTCTGCCTCAGTATTACTAGGTGATGTTGCTGGCGACATCTCGAAACCCACTTACAACAGCACTGCTCTTGGCCTATGTGGTCACATTGGAGGCATATTGAAATCCCTTGGGCAATATTTAAAACTGTTCTGCTCTTGGGTCTTATCCTCAGAATTCTTTGCAATGCCTCACACTGAAGTAATAGCTATCATGCATATAGAATTGTTGTAAAAAAACAAAAAATGAAATCACAGGTCTTTGTTGTGTCAAGACCTGTGGCATAGACTCTTGGGAACATAGTAGGATAGATTGTCCCTTCAGGCCTACTATGGCGCTCTTGCAGTAGGCTTCCTCTACCTCTAAACATAGTCTCTCCTGGACTTGGTCAAGAATAAGAAGTTTAAGAACATCATAATTTCTCAGTATATAGGATCCAGACTATGACATCTCCTAGATTGGGGTCATTGAGGACACAGTCTGAGTTTGCATGACCTGTGTTCAAGAGGTTCTATTCACCTGGTGCCAGGTCCTATCCCAGGAAAACTACTTTTTATAAGAGACCAAGAGTGCTTAGAGAGTGAGATAACTGAAGAATCATAGAACCTTGGGGAACTTAAAAAGAATGACTTGTATTGGTTATTGCCTTCCAGGGACCCTGACATTTGTGAAATGGCCGTTTGTGCCTTTCATTGTTTCTGGACTGGAGAATCTCAAGCTCTTGTTTTATACCTTCTGCCTCTTGGCCATCAGTATGCCCAAGAGCAATGGGATTAGGTTTTACTAAGTGTGACAGAGACTGTAACCCCTCCAGCATTGTCCTGCAAGCCTGAGAAGACTCTAGATAGAAAAGTGATTCACATCTTGAGACTGGTATCTGGCATATCTGGTCCTCTGGGGCCTACACAGGGTTTTACAGAGCTCATTATTATGGAGAAACCTTGCCATTCTCTTGGCTCTCCTGTCTTACATTGGGGTTATTTGCCCCATAGAGTTTGATGTTTCCTGATTACATTGGACAACCAAGGACACATAGATTTCTTATTCTCTTGGGTTAGCATGGATTATTCTTCTGGTTGAGGGCTTCACAATGTGCTTATTCTTCCCTGAATTGACTTTCCTTTGCTGATATACTTGATTTCACACTGTCTTGGCTGTATTGGGCATTTTCTAAGTCTTCATGAGTGACTTAAACCAGGAGGGATCACTATATTCTGAACGTTGAATTATGGCATTCTCCTCACTTCTTGTAACCCAAATGGGGTTATTCCATTTGCGCATTACTTGGTTTAAGGAAGACTTGAAGAAATATGAGTCTGTAAAGACTTACTCTGAGAGTGATTTCCAACAATGCTCACAGTTGTAAACTGATGGAACAAACCCAACTGAAGAATAATTTGAACATTCTGAGATAGCAGAATAAGACAGATCAGGGTGGTCATGTCCTGCTGCACAAACACTTTGGGGATTGAAGCCAGTGTATGGACTAATAGTGAACACCAGGACCACGATGTAGAGTCATACATGTACTGCCTTGAACTAGCTGCCTGCTCACCCACCAATCTATACATTCAAATATCACCTTAGTGATCCAGCCACCCATCTCATGTTATGTGATTATTCAGTTCTCTTTCTGTGCACAAGTATTCTGGAAAGTTATCCTCTTCTACAAAACAGTTTTATTTGCAAGAATATTGCTGCTCCACTTGAAGTTACAGTCAAATGAGGGACTCAGGAGAGAGACATGTCCAAACCTATTTGTATTCATGTTAGAAGGATCACTATTGTCTGAACTTTGAGAGAATTATGGCCTTCTCCTTACTTCTTGTAACCCAAATGGGGTTATTCCATTTGCCTATTACTTGGTTCACACAGACAGAAGGTTGAGGAGCCCTTGTCAGCCCTGTATTCTGTGAGTTTTTCTGGAGATTATAGCCGGGAACTGAGGACATGACCATGGATATTTGAAGGACTTTCTACTGGTAGTGCTATACAACTGGATAATTTAGGTTTCTACCCAAGCAGACCCAAACAACACCACTATTTCAGTTTCCAAGGGATGGATAGTAAACTTATCCAACACTTCTGAAAGAGCTGGTGTGCTTAGTCTAAGTCTAGCATGACATCTGTGGGTGGTATTGGGTACCAATTTATATTGGACAGAGAGGTCAATTTGGTTTCTTCCTTTTATTTCAGTACTACAATTGAAAGATTCTTACTTCCTCAGAACTTTGGAGGGAAAGATCTGGCTTGATTGTCTGACCACCAATCGTTCAATATCCTCTCTATGTGATTTCCGCTTTATGAACATCTATGCATGTCCATGTACAACCCTTCCCTAAGAACACCATCTTCTAATGAATAGAGTTGGGAAAGACTAGAGGAAATGTTCCAGCACATGTCATAGCTGAAGTAGCTGGCCATAAAGAAAAAGGACTCAACAGAAAAGCTACAACACCATTTTAAGGTCCTACAGATGATGTAAAAGCCCATGATGGATATAGCCTGTGGAATCTCATGTGTTATCACTGCTTTGGATCTTGTCTAATTTTTATTTCACTTTTTATTGCTTATCTTTTTTTTATTTACATTGCAAATGTTATCCCACTTCCAAAATCCCTCTCCAAAAGTCCTCTACCATCTTCTCCATTCCTGATTCACTATGAGGTGCTATGCCACACAACCACTCCTGCCTCAGTTGTCTAGCCTTCCCCTATCCTAGGTCAAGCCTCCACAGGACCAAGGAGCTCTCCTTCCAGTGATACTAGCTAAGGCAATCCTCTGCTACATAACTAGTTCAAGCCACGAGTAACCCTTATGAATTCCTTGCTTGTTGGTTTAGTCCCTGTGAGCTTTGGGGGCTCTGTTTGATTGATATTGTAATTCTTCCTATGAGGTTGCAAATCCCTTCATCTCCTACAGTATTTGCTCTAACTTCCCCCACTGTGGTCCCCATGCTCAGTCCAATGTTTGGCTGTGTAAATCTTCATCTGTATTTGTCCGTCTCTGACAGCCTCTCAGGTGACAGCTATTATCTCTCAGTAATCACTTCATATCCTTAGCAATAGTCTCTGAGTTTGTTGTCAGCAGATGGAATGTATCCCAAGTAAGGCAATCTCTGGATGGACTTTCCTTCAATTTCTGATCCCCTCTTTGTCCCTGCATTCCTTTTTGACAGAAGGAATTCTGGATTAATATATTTGAGTTGAGTTGGTGACACTATCCCTTAACTGAGGGCTGCACCTATCCACTGGATATTTTCTCTACAGTTTCTATCTCCTCTTTGTTGTGCATTTCAGCTAAAGAGTTCCCTGTTAGGTCCTGGGAACCTCTTGTGTCCCTGGCATCAGGGACATTCTAGAGGCTATCCAAGTTCTCTCTCCCCCACTGCTACACAACTACTTTCAAATTCCTGACCTCTGTACTTCTTACTCATATTCTCCCAGATCTAAACTGGCTCCTGTTTTTTCCTTCCCCTCCTCTCTTGCTCCCAGATACTTCTCTCCCTCTACTTCCCAGAGATTATTCTCTTCTCCCTACTGAGTATGACTGTAGCATTCACACTTTGATGTGATCTACTTTATTCTTGGGTTTCATCTATAGTCTGTGAGCTGTATCATGGGTTTTCTGAGTTTCTTTTTGGCTAATATCCACTTATTGATCTTGTCTCTTATGGCATTAAGCTCATTATTCTGGCTATAAGCCACATGAAGAAAAAGAATATCTCAAAGTATTGTTTTTCTAGTCCAAAGAAATCCTCCCAGGGGAGGGAAATATGTTTGATACTCCATTTGTCTGAGGCATTGTGACTTCCTTTTGTGAAGTCTAATAAATTCTGTGTAGGCTGTCCCTGATGTGCATGCTTCTGCCTCCACATGATGGAACCCCATGTGATACAGCATCATGTCTTTCTAAAATTGTATGTTTATTTTTTCCCAGTCTCTTAATCTCGCATACTTTTATTTTAATACATATATTCTTTATTTACATTTCAAATGATTTCCCCTTTCATGATTCCCCTTCCACAAATGTCTCATAAGCCTTCTTCCCTTCCCCTGTTCTGCAATCAACCCTTTCCTGCTTCCCTGTCCTGGTATTCACCTACATTTTTGCATTAACCCTTTCCAGGACCAGGGGCCTCTCCTTCCTCCTTCTTGGGCATCATTTGAATTGTGAATTGTTTTTTGGGTATTCTGAGCTTGTGGGCTAATATCCACTTATCAGTGTCTGCATACCATGTGTGCTCTTTTGTGACTGGGTCACTTCACTCAGGATGACATTCTCTGGTCCCACCCACATGCCTAAGAATTTTATGAATTCATTGTTTATAATAGCTGAGTAGTATTCCATTGTGTAAATATACCAATTTTCTGTATCCATTCCACCGTTGAGGGACATTTGGGTTCTTTCCAGCTTCTGGAAATAGGGCTGCTATGAACATAGTGGAACATGTGTCCTTATTACATGCTGAAGTATCATCTGGATATATGCCCTGGAGTGGTATAGCAGGGTCCTCTGGTAGTATGATCCTCAGATTTCTGAGGGACCACCAGACTGATTTCCAGAGTGGTTGTTCCAGCTTGCAATCCCACCATCAGTGGAGGAGCATTCCTCTTTCTCCACATCCTTGCCAGCACCTGTTGTCTCCTGAGGGTTTGATCTTTGTTATTCTGATTACTATGAAGTGAAATCTCGGGGTTGTTTGATTTGAATTTCCCTGCTGACTAAGGTTGTTGAACATTTCTTTAGGTGCTTCTCAACCATTTGATATTCCTCAGGTTAAAATTCTTTGTTTAGTTTTGTACCCATTTTTTCAGTAGGGTTATTTGGATCTCTGGAGACTACCTTCTTGAGTTCTTTGAGTACCTTGGATATTAGCCATCTGTTGGATGTAGGGTTTGTTAAAATCTTTTCCCAATTTGTTTCTTGCCATTTTGCCTTTTGATAGTGTCCTTTGCCTTACAGAAACTTTGTAATTTTATGAGGTCCCATTTGTCAATTCTTGATCTTAGAGCATAAGCTATTGGTGTTCTGTTCAGGAAATGTTCCCCTGTGCCCATGTGCTAAAAGTTCTTCCCCAGTTTCTTTTCTATTAGTTTCAGTGTGTCTGGTTTTATGTGTAGGTCCTTGATCCACTTAGAATTGAGTTTAGTACAGGGAGATTACAATGGATCGATTTGTATTCTTCTGCATGCTGACCACCAGTTGAACCAGCACCATTTGTTGAAAAGGTTATCTTTTTTCCACTGGATGGTATTAGCTTCTTTGTCCAAGATCAAGTGACCATAGGTGTGTGGGTTCATTTCTGGGTCTTCAGTGCTATTCCATTGATCAACCTGCCTGTCACTGTACCAATACCATACAGTTTTTTAACACTATTGCTCTGCAGTACTGCTTGAGATCAGGGACACTGATTCCCCCAGAAGTTCTTTTAATGTTGAGAATAGTTTTAGCCATTCTGGGTCTTTTGTTATTCCAAATGAATTTGATAATTGCTCTTTCTAACTCTATGAAGAATTGACTTGGGACTTTGATGGAGATTGCATTAAATCTGTATAATGATTTTGGCAAGATGGCCATTTTTACTATATTAATACTGGAAATCCATGAGCATGGGAGATTTTTCCACCTTCTGAGGTCTTCTTCACTTTCTTTCTTCAGAGACTTGAATTTCCTGTCATACAGATCTTTCACTAGTTTGGTTAGACTCACACCCAGATACTTTGTTTGTGACTATTGCTAAGGGTGTCATTTCCCAAATTTTTTTCTCAATCTGTTTATCCGTTGAGTATACTAAGGCTACTGATTTGCTTGATGTAATTTTATATTGGCCACTTCGCTGAAGATGCTTATTAGCTGTAGGAGTTCTCTAGTGGTGTTTTTTGGTTGCTTATGTATACTATCATATCATCTGCAAAGGGAATTTAAATTGGAAATTGTATGTTTATTTAAAACAGTCTCCTAAATCTCAGATTCCACTATGATAACAGTCCTTTCTACAGTCATTACGTACATCTGTGAAAATGTTTCTCTGTATAGAATATGTGAAGGGATCTCCTGGATGAATCCATGCAGATGACTCTGCTGAGAACATGATCAGACCCTTCATTAGAGTGTTCTATAACAGATTCCTATGGAGAACGAAAATATAGATTCCTAGCTCTAGTCCTAAATAAATTCAGGGTTCTGTTTAGTGCCAGAGCCTGTTCAAGGATATTCTTTTCAGACACACAACTCAATAAATGATGCTTCAGCATGACAGGCTCTATCTCTAATTTTGCTTGAGTACAAGGTGCATCCTGACTGAACAGGGGCACTGACATAGAATTATTTTCTGATTCAGGTGGTTAGGCTGCAATGTTGTATTCTGTCTGTCACTAAAATGTTGTGATCCATCAGAAACTCATCATGAAAAACTAGTATATCACACCTATTCTCTTAACTGTGGTAGGTTCCCTGTACAAAATGATGGTTCCCTGTATGGTAAGAGAAAAACCCAGTTATTTTAGTAGAACAGAGAATATACAGTACCTAGAACAATTTCTGACACTTGTTCAAGGCTATGAAAATTCAAAGCCCAGGTACTCTTTGAGTATTCTTATTTGGGAGTACAAACAATGATTATAATTTAAAGATCAAAATTTCCTCCACACTAAAGATGAGGGGATGGGAGATAGCAGCCTGATAGCTGACTTGTCAGATCTACATTGGGCATGTGTCTTAACTGTGTTCATCCCTCAAGTTAGAGAAATTGCAGTGTGACCTTGAATGGCAATAGAACAGGAAGAGTGACACCAGAAGAAGAAGCTTCTTTATGAGGAGCCACTTGCTAAACCTCATGCCCAAAACCACAGATTTTTTAGATGATTTTTCTTTCTCAATTTTCACTTACTTAGGGTCAGCACCCACTAATATATAGACAATGAGCAAGCACATCTGCTTCTACATTTGATTACCCTTCCCTGGCAGCACCCTGTATGAGAATTTTGGTGATTGCCTTGCCAACATGTGTACAAGGGCAGCAACTAGCTGTAGGCCTATGAACTCTAATCTGAAGTGAGAGGATCGCTTTTAGCATAATTTTCTCTTTGGGGTTTGGGTTGGGATTTTGCTTTTGTTTGTTTAGGATTTGATTTGGTATTAGGATGTTATATAATCTTATTACCATTCATCAAAATGTACTAATGCAATTCACTGATGATATTGAATGTCCTTTTAAAGTTTGTTTTTAAAACGTGATTTTGTGATTGAAGGTAGCTTTACAATTCCTCACTCTTAAGAAAATCATCTTTTTAATGTGTTGTACCAATCCTGTAAACCAAGAACTCATGCAGAGTTTATAGCATGATTTTTTCCACGGATACACAGGTTATGAAACAATCAGTACCATAGTGTATCTTTCTATTGTATATCTTTTTATTGATAATATATAATACTCTTTAACACAAAATCCTTATTTCTGTGGTAACACAATTTTTAAACAAATACACACTGGATATTATAAAATTACAGGATTATTATTCTCTACTTTTATATTGATATCCACTTAGGAGTGAATACATACTGTTTATCTTTCTGAGACTGGGATGTCTTGTTTAGGATAATTTTTTTTTAGTGCCATCAATTTGTGTGAAACTTTCATAATATCCCTGCTTTTTTCACCAGAGTAATTCTGGTTTTTTGTAAATACTCTATAATTTCTTTTTACATTTCTCCATTCGGGAACATCTACAATGTTTTCAGCATGAGGTCTGTATCACAAGATGGAGCCCCCATGACAGTCTTGAAAGACAGAAATAAGGGTTCAGATGACCCAGAGATGTAGGCTTGAGGCCATAGCGTATGTCAATGATGTGAGTAATGCATGTAGAGCTTGGATAATGAAATCATTGTAGCTGCAGAGAAGCCTGTGCATATGCAGGACCATTATTCTCAGGCAAACTACAGGAGAGGCTCTCCAGAATGAGATGCTCTATCATACAAGTGGATTGAGTGCAAAATGTCTCCTGAGCACAAGGACTGACCTAGTCTTATGACCTTGTTTAGATACAAAGCAAACATTCCTATTATATGTCTAATTATAAAATGATGTGGTCCATCAGTATCTCATCATGAACACATAGGATGTTTCTCATACGCTGTTGACTATGGTAAGCTATATTTACAAAATAATGCCTAGGAGTTGTAGGAGAAAGTCCTAGAATTTCTGGTAAAACAGAGAACATACAGTACCTAGATCAAATTCCGACAAAATTTTAAGGCATAGAAAATTTCTAAGCAAAGCTTCATGAATCATGATTTTATTTACAATTTTGATGTTGACATTCCTGAGCAGTTGAAGTAGTGGAAAGTAGTAACCTAACAGCTATGCCTGACAGGTGCTTACCAAACCTGTTTTTTAACTCCCTTCCTCTTTCTGCTCTAAGAAACTTTAGCATGAGCAGGAATTGGCAACAACCCAAGAGAAGCCTCGGCAGAAGGAGCTACTGCATTAGGAGCCACCTTCTTAGGCCCAGACCCAGCAAACATAGAATTCCTTGAATATATTTTCATCCTCATATTCTATCTCCTTAATGTGAATAGGCCCTAATTTTATATGGCCAGTGTGACAGACAGCCTGCTTCAGGGTCTGATTTACATTCCTTTTCTGAAAATCACCTTGAAAGAAATGAGGTGACTGCCTTGTTACTAATTAATTTCCAAGACCAGTCACAGGTTTCAGGTCAATGCTAACAAATCTTCAGTGAGAGAATGAGTGTTAGCAAAATTTGGTTTGGGTGTTTTTATTTGATTATTTTATTATTATTATTTTGTGATATATTAGCCATCTATTGGATGTAGGATTGGTAAATATCTTTTTCCTAACTGATGGTTGCTGTTTTGTCCTATTGTCAGTGTCCTTTAACCTACAGAAGCTGCTTTACAATTTCATGAGGTCTCATTTGTTGATTCTTGATCTTAGAGCATAAGCCATTGGTATTCTGTTCAGGAAATTTTTCCTTGTGCCCATGTGTTTGAGGCTCTTCCCCGCTTTCTCCCCTATAAGTTTCAATCTATCAGGTTTTATGTGGAGGTCCTTGATCTACTTGAATCTGAGCTATGTAAAAAGAGATTAGTGGGTTGATTTGCAATTTTTCTACATGTTGTCATCCAGTTGATTCAGCACCATTTGTTAAAAACGATGTATATTTTCCTCTTTATGGTTGTAGCTACTTTGTGAAAAATCAAGTATTAATAGGTATTTGGTTTTTTTTCTGGTTCATCAATTCCTTTCCATCGATCGATCTGCCTGTCACTATGGCAATACCATTCAGTTTTTATCATTATATCTCTGTAGTACAGCTTGACGACTGGGATCCTGATTTCTGCAAAAGATTTTCTATTGTTGAGAATAATTTTAGCTATCCTGGGGTTTTTGTTATTCCAGATGAATTCACAAATTGCTCTTTTTAATTCTGAAGAATTGAGTTGGAATTTTGATGGGGATTGAATTGAATCTATAGATTGCTTTGGTCAAGATGGTCATTTTTACAATATTATTCCTGCCAATATATGAGCATGGGAGATCTTTCCATCTTCTGAGGTCTTCTTCGATTACTTTCTTCAGAGACTTAAAGTTCTTGTCATACAGATCTTCCACTTGTTTGGTTAGAGTCACACCAAGATACTTTATATTTTTTGTGACTATTATGAAGGGTGTCAATTCCCAAATATCTATCTCAGCCTGTTTATCCTTGTAGTAGAGGAATGCTACTGATTTGTTTGAGTTACTTTTATGTCCAGCCACTTGGTTGAAGTTATTTATCAGGTTTAGGTGTTCTTTGGTGGAATTTTTAGGGTCACTTAATTATAATATTATATCATTGCAAGTAGTGATATTTTGACTACTTCCGTTCTAATTTATATCCCTTTTGTTGTCTAATAGTTCTGGGTAGATCTTCAAGTAAAATATTGAACAGATAGAGAGAGAGAGAGTGGATAGCATTATCCAGTCCCTGACTTTAGTGGGATTACTTCAATTTTCTCACCATTTAGTTTGATGTTAAAATCAAATAACCCTATTAAAAATGTGTTCAGAGCTAAACAAAGAATCTTCAACTGAGGAATATTGAATGGCTGATAAACACCTAAAGAAATGTTCAACAACTTTTTTATCAGGGAAATGAAAATCAAAAAAACACTGAGATTCCAGCTCATATCAGTCAGAATGGCTAAGCTGAAAAATTCAGGAGACAGCAGGTGCTGGCGAAGATTGGGAGAAAGAGGAACATTCCTCCATTGCTGTTTGGACTGCGAGCTGGCAGACATTTCTGGACATCAGTTTGGTGGCTCCTTAGAAAGTTGGACATAACCAAACCACTCCTGGACATATACCCAGAAGATGTTCCAACATGAAATAAGGACACATACTTCATTATGTTCATAGCAGCCTTATATATAACAGTCAGAATCTGAATACAACCCAGATTTCCTTCAACAGAGGAATGGACAGAAAACATAATATATTTAAGCATTGGAGTACTACTCAGTTAGTCAATATGATTAAGTCATGAAATTCATAGGAAAGTGGATAGAACTAGAAAATATCATTCTGAGTGACATAAACCAATTACAAAAGAACACACAAAAGAACTCACTGATACGTGGATAATAGCCCAAAACCTCAGAATACCCAAGAGACAATTCACAGACAACATGAAGCTCAAGGAGTAGGAAGTCCAAAGTATGGGTGCTTTTGTTCTTAGGAGAAGGGGAACAGGATACTCACAAAAGTAAATATGCAGATAAAATGTACAGCAGAGACTGAAGAAATGGTCATCCAGAGACTGTGCAACATGGGGATTCATCCCATATACAAATCCTGACATTATTGTGAATGCCAAGGAATGCTTGCTGAAAAGGCCTGTCTGCTGAGAGGCCATGCGATAGCCTTTCAGATAGAGGTAAATTCTCTCATTCAACCATTGAACTGAGCATGGGGTCCCCATTGGAATTTAGTGAAAGGACTGAAGGAGCTGAAGGCGTTTGCAACCTCACAGGAAGAACAACAATTTCAGCCAATCAGACCCAATAGAGCTTCCAGGGACTAATCCATCAACCAAGGACTACACATGGCTCCAGGTGCATAAGTAGCAGAGGATTTCTTTGTTGGGCATCAACGGGAGAAGATGTCCTTGCTCCTATGAAGGCTTGATAGATGCTCCAGTTAAGGGTAATTGAGGGTGGGGATGTGGTAGTTGGGTGGGTGGAGGAAAACCCTCATAGAAAGAAAGGAAGGGAGGATAGAATGGGGGTTTCTGGGAGGGGGGAAATCTGGGAAAGGGGAAAACATTTGAAATGTAAATAAAGAAAACCACTTGTAAAAAAAAAGGGAAAAAGACATATTTTTAAAAATCTACTCTTATAAATAGATATTTTCTTTCCAATTCTTCACCCTTAAGACCATTTTAGTTATTCAGTTGTGCTGTTATACAACTATAACTTCAGAATTCACAGGCAAAGATCACTCCCTATAAGATCTCGTTAACCAGGGTTACATGGTGAATTCTCAGCCAGCTAGCTACTCAGGAGGTTGTGTCTATTGTGAGGATAACATGGCTTATTCCATGGATACACACTTTATGATGCAATCCATACCATACTATAGTCATATTTATTATTAGCCCTAAAACTTAGTACTCTATAACCCACATTCAGTATTGGCACTGTGGACACATTTATTAGAAAGTCGAACACCGTACTCTTCAAATACTAAGGAAATAAAAACATTCACAAGGCAGTATAAAAGAAATCCAGAAATGTAGACCTATTTGCTAAATTTTTCTTGTAATATAGCATCAATGATAACAACACAACAGAGATAACGAGCTTCTAAATCATGTAAGGAAATAGCTTTTTATAGATATTGGCCCAGATCATGTTTTTGATGTGATTATTTTGCTGTTTGTGTTTTTAATCATGTATATTTTTATATTTATTTTACATGGACGAGTGGCTCTTTTTTGTTTCAATTTTTGGGTTTTTTTTTTTTTTGCTTTTTATTTTGAATTTTATTTATGCCTACCATATGACTATAGCCATCCTGCAATCAGTTCCCTCAGCTGCTAAAATAGGTTATGAGATCCTCTATTATCAGATGGTCCTTGTTAAACACCGTATACAACCTCCTAGAGAACAACAAACACTCTTAATTTAGGAGCCATTACTACAGATTCTGTACTGGCTTTGTCTTCCAGCACTTGTGCTCCTTTGATTGTACTGTATCATTCACATTTAATGGAGATACCTCTTTAGATGTGAAGGTACAGGCAAGTGAGGTGCACATGTTAATTTTCTCAGGATATCAAAGATTTATGTGACACTCTATTGTCCCCAATGATATCTGTGCGTTCAAAATCATGGCCCAGCATCACTTACTTTAGCAACAGTTTTGGAGAAGATCACTCACCTGTACTCAGGGATGGCAATGTAGATTAAGCACATCTATAAAATACAAAATAAATATTATCCTTCTTGAGGCTGGGTCGTACCTTGCCCTGAATCTTTTTAGACTTTTACCTGCATTGGTATGCCTTCACCCTGCACTGTGCTCTGACCAGGGTTTCAGTCTGACTCTTCCTCACACACCAAGCTCCTGGCTGTTCAGGTCTTTCACACCTACATCTATTGAGTATTCTTTTGAATTGTCCCTGTGAGTTCCTTGATCTCTGCTCTGGTCACCATCTCAGACCATTCTTGAATTGTCCACCCTGTGGTATGCGGGCACCTGGCTCTGGTCTCAAGCTTCCCAGCAAGTCTCCCTATTCAATATTGTTTCACAGAATTACTTGGGGACTGGCTGGCCTTTCATCTCTTTAGATTTTGACTTCCTCGGAGAAGGAACATTGTCTAGTCTCTCACTCTTTCTCCAGCTAATAACTTAGCCAGATTTCTGCACTAGTAATTTGAGTCAAAATTGTTGAGTTGGAGGCCAGACTGGGCTACATGGGACCTTGTTTCTAAACAGAAGTAAGCATTGAGACAATGGCTTTTAATCTCAGCACTCAAGAGGCAGACCCAGTTCAGTTAGTTACTTTCTCTAATACAAACAAACAAAATAGGAAGAGTATGTGAACCCCATTAAGGGCTCTGTGGGGGACCTGTCTCTGGACTGCTGACTATAGCAAGGCAGGATGGTGCTCAAACTAATCTGGCATTAATAGTAGGTGTAGACTCTAAAGGGCAAGGTGCTTCAACTCACCCACTTATGCTTTGCCCACCACAATATCCCTGGCCAATAGTTCTCTGGTCACTAGTGAACCCAAAGTCCTTTCTATGTTGTAGATGGAGAGAAAACAACAAAGATGGTGGCATTTTCAATTCCCCTGAGAAATCATTGTTGAAGGGGTCTGTCCTGTGTAGTTGGGGAACTCCATCACTCACCCTCCTCTTCTCTCTCCAATCCCAGAGCTGTGTTCCCAGGCCTTCATGAGAGCAGTGGTGTTGAAATGGACCACAAGTGTGAGTATACACTTCCACCAGGTCACTCTGAGTTGCAGATTCAATGAGGACATCCTGGTTTCTAAGCATTACAGAGGCATCCTGGCCTAGGGCTTTGAATGGCTTTGGATCTGCCCTTTATAACCACATGTCACCAAAATGTCACTGGGAGGAACTTAGATATGGACCAAAGATTTTGAGAGGAAAGAGGCTGGAAACAAAAGGACACCATAATGGATGGTACGGTTTGTGAAACTAAGGATAGTCCTAAAACAATTACCTTACCTGATAGGGAATTGTGGTTTCTCATTGTTCTCACAGGTCTTTACTGTTTCCTCAATTGTTGCATGTTTCATGTGCGTTTCGGCTGGGGTGCCCCTTGCCCTCTTTGTGGGATACCACAGAATTAGCAGAGACCTGAAAATCTAGTATAGGAGGTGCAAGTTACATGGGTGTCAAGAACATTGGGATACCAGGGGTCACAGTAGACATTTGCAACTTGGGCAAGGAACAGAATGTGATTCCTGGTAATTTAGGGGCTGTGATCTCTTACACAGGGTGAACATCCCCCTATCCTTCCTGTACCCTCCACACCTATATTAAATTCATAGTAGAAAGAGCTTTAATGCATCTGATGCCCTGCCTCTGTGTTAGAGGAGCTCCCTGCACTAAGGGGCTAGAGTCAGCTGGCCCAGTACGGTGACCTCGCCTTAGGAATAAAGTTTGCTAAAAGAATATTAAGTTCTAGCAGGTTTTGGCTTGTGAAATCTTCAGTTCTTGGGCAGGTATATTGCTTTTCCCTTACATGGTATCTTAAATGGCCTTATTCACTGAGTTCTTCAGCCCTATATTTATAGCACATAGGAGGGCAGTTCCTCAGAGACAAGGCAATCAGTCTTATCTCATCCACACACAGGACTTAGAAGCCAAGCGGTGCTGGTTTGAGAGATGGATTTGAACACAGACCTTTATGTTTCCATTATGCGTCTCATATCCTAGTCAGTATGGGAGTTAAAGGGTGTTCTGCTTATGCCTAGTAGAGGACAAACAAGCTCAGGATACTAGCTTTTTCTCTAGATATCAGATCAAGATTGATTTCTACCTATCAGACAGATCGGGATTGGGTCACTAAGCAGGCTAGACCAAGGTCAGTGTTAAAATATCTCAGGACTGTGGAGCTGGCTCAATGGGTAAGGTTCCTTCCCATGTAAGTTTGATGACCAAGTGCATAGTGAAAGACTGAATTAGAGGAATCCCAAAGCCTGATGGGAAAGATAACCAGGCATATAAGTTGGAAGAATAACAATGAATCCCCATACCTCAGGGTCGAAGGTATGGACTTACACTCAATGTGGTGCTCAGGATTTCATATGCATGCCATGGCATATGTACACGTGTATCCACACACATACATAGTCTCATCATGGGACTCACTGAAAAATGTGTCTCATTTTGAGTGAACTCTCTCCTTATTCTCAGTGGAATGGTTCTTTTGAGGTTCCTGGTATTTTCATGCTCATTTCTGGGCCCAGTTCTAAAAATTGGGTTGCCCCCAACTCCAATGAAGGATACAATGGGAAGCTGACAACTAAGAACCTCATGAGAAATAAATCTCACAGGTGTTTCTGCCATGCCTTGTATGCTTTAGGTAGTATAATATTAAATTTGAGATTTGATATGTGAGAGAGGGCTACACAGTTAAGAGGGCACATATTAATTGTGGTAGTTTTAATGAATGTATTGTCTGTAGTCCCTGGGATGTGAAAGCTTAGTTTCTGTGAAGATGTGGCTTTGGAGGAATAATATCACTGATTGGAAGCTTTGGGAGTGTAAAGACTCACTCTTCTGAGTGCATTTACTATGTATCCATTTCGTGGCAGTGGATACAAACCCTCAGTTCTCAGATTCTAGCTCAGCTGACAACCTGCCTGTAACAACCTGGGCTGTAATCTTCAGGAACCATATAAATCCTTGCTTCTGTAGGTTGCCTTGGTCATGCTGTTTTACCATAGTAGTGTAAAATTAACTAATTCACATCTACATCAGAGGGCTGGCATTGGATCACCCATATCCAGTGGTACACAGATACCAGGAACTCTTATGCAGGGGACTGAACACACCTCTCTAAATTCTTTAGACACTTTGGAACATGTTTTCACATACATATCTTTTTGTAACTTCCAGTTTCAGGCTGGAGAAATGGCAGAAATAAATGAGAATGGGTGCTTTCTGAGAGGTCCAAGATTCAATTCCCATCACCTATATGGTGGCTCATAATCTTTTGTAACTCCAGTTCCACAAAATTTGATGATCTTTTCTGGCCTTCACAGGAGTAAGCATGCACAAGATACACAGGAAAAAATGTATGCAGGCTAAACACCTGTATATTTAAATGAAAACAAAATAAGAGGACTGTTTCTTTTTTAATGACAGATTCATAAATGAAAACAAAGCAAATGGGAAAGTAAACTGTTCAGAGGCATTTGCTTTTTTGTGTGTTCTGTTTTAGTTTTCTGAGATCAAGATGTTCTGGATCCTCAAGACTTAGCCTCTGGGACCAGGGAATGCAGGTTTGTACCGTCTTGCCTTGCTAAGTATGTGCTTCTTTGTTTGTTTGTAATTTCCTTATCGTTGAGGTTTGTGTTGCTCTATGACTCCAGCTTATGAAGCTTTGAAAAAGATTTTCTTGTATTTCATATCCCATAATATAACCAGTGTAAGTCTGGTCATGCTGCAATATAATGTTAATGCCCCAAATATATAATGAAAAGGCTTATTTCAATTATTTTCTCAAATTTTCCACTTATTTACTTTTGTACATTGTTGTACCTTTTATTTAAGAATTTTATTTTTCTTCACTGGAGGCTGAAGACATGCCTCAGTGATTAGAAGTGCTTGGGGCTTTTAGAAGACCAGAGTTCTGTTCCAAAATCTTGTGGTAGTTCACAGTCACTTATAATCGATGTTATGGAGAATCCAGCAATCTCTTCGAGCCCAGGTACCTGCGAACGTATATTCATACAGGTGGAACACTAATACACATGACATAAAAATAGATGATATTTTGCCTAATATACCTTCTTATTATTAACATCCTGAGTAGAAATATGAGCAATTTGTTACCTATACTTCAGGACAGGTTATTTAAGAAGAGAGAAACCCCAAAGAGTGAGCTGTGGAGAATCTGAAGGGACATTTTGTCCTTTAAATGTTCTGTCTGTCTGTCTGCCTGTTATTATTATAAGTGTCCACATATGCTAAAGTGGACAAGTGAAAGTCAAGAGACAAACCTGAGAAGTCAGTTCTCTTCTTTATGCCAGTCCTGGTAATCAAACCAATTTGAACCATGATGCCTGCATAAGAACTATTATTCAACATCCCTTACTTCATATGGGGAAACTATGTCCTCATTAGGTTTACCTCCTATTGTCTGTCCCGTCTCGTTGCTGCGTTGCTGGCATACATCATTCTTTATGTATCTATGAAATTAAGTAGAATATGTTAAAAAAGCCATCTTATCAGTGAACCTTACACATGAGAAATATATTATAAAGAAAGTATCTCAACTTCTAAAAGTGCTTTGTTCAACTGCAAAAGAGAAAAAAATCTAGACAATTCTGCATAAAATTTCTCAACTCATATGCAGTTTAAGGTCAGAAAAATTCTTGATGGAACTGTTTATATTAGAATAACTTGATACCTACCAATACTTTTCTTTCTTTTTTTTTTTTGTTATTTGAGACAGGGATTTTATGAATATCCCTGGCTGTCCTGGAACTCACTCTGTAGACCAGGTTGGCTTCGAACTAAGAAATCGACCTGCCTATGACTCCCAAGTGCTGGGATTAAAGGCGTGTGCCATGACTGCCAGGCTGAGACCTACCACTTCTAATCAGAGGTCATTCAAATAAAGGTGCAAATGGAACTAAATAATTTGGACAGTCCCTGAAATTTCCATGGAACAAAATACGAAAGATGAATTATAACTCCAGTAAGGAACAATATGAAGAATAGGCAAAGGCTCATGCAATGTTCTCTTCTTTTCTAAGGATCTCATTTTTCTCTGTGAGATCTAACATTCATTTACACAATGTTCATCAATTTGAATGGTGGTTTACTCTGAAAACACGAGGACTAAGTAATAAAAGAAAATTTCCACATGTCTACAGTTCTGAAGCTTCCAGTATCTTTTCAAATCCAGCTGATAAGGTTCTAGGTAATGACCATCCTCTTGATTTGATTGGTAAGAAATCTGGAAAGTCACCTAGAAAAGTGAGTGTCTGAGTCAGATGTATTCTTGCACTGACATAGATCCAGTACTAAAAGGCAGTGTGTAGGCCAGATGCTTTTTAAGACCTCACATTGTACTGTAGGTAAATTCTGAGTGATAGAGGGAAAAGATGCTTTTTCAAGAGAACAAATGAAAAGCAATCAACACCAGGCAATCTTAGTCATGTATGCATGGGAACAATGCAGTATTTTGGATGGAGATAAAAGACACAGGATTTTTCTCATAGTTACCTGATCAGGATTATGTAAATTTTGATCTCTTTTGTTAACTTAATGTATATTACATTTTCAAACTAGCAAAACATTGTGGGCTAAAAATCATCTCACAGCATGCAGACATAAAGTATTTTTACAGACTCTATACTATAATATTAATAAATCAGTATATGAGGACATAGTTCTTAATGCTGTATTTATACCTGACAGTTCATATATTTCAGATGGAAAATACATATGGAGTGTTTCCTAGCTTAATCTATGTTTATACAACCATAACTTTAAAGACAGCTAAATTTTTTTTTTAAAAAAGGCTTAAATATAACTTCACATTCCCTCAAAACTCCGGTGATCTTTCAGGGACTAAGACCTAAAAATCTCCCTGGGAATGCCAAATATCCAACAGCAAAGAGCACTCCCTTTACTAGGACAGTGATAAAACAGGGTAGTTAAGAAACCATATATGGATATGTACTATATACCAGCTTTGTACCTGCCACTAAGCAAATATGACAAGAACATCTACTTACAAATCATTATGTAAATATCCTGACAACAATAATGTAAATGAAAAAAAAAAAACAGAATGAGTCACACTTACATAGTCAGTAGATTACCAACACAGTTAAGAGGTGGACATTAGGATTTGAGGGTCAGTGCTCTCAGGAGCAGGAGAGAAAGGAGTCTCAGTGATAGTCCAGTTCTTGTCTGTCTACTAACCAAAAACTCCTGCACTCTGGGATGTTCAATGGCTTCTTCAGTGCAGTTGCACCCACTACTGGGGAGACTGATACTTTTCTCAAGGCCTAAATGTGCAGGAAATGCAGATTAAGGGAATATTTGTACTGCTGTGAGATAAAAAACAATGTCTTCCACCACTCATTCCACAACATGCCAACTCAAGCATCCTCAAGACAAGGATGGTTTTCTGATTCCTCCTTCCTTCAGGACCTAAGGCGCTTTTCTGAGTTCTCCCATCAGAATATCCGTTTCAATCAAGAAATGACTTTTACCACATACTCTAAAAGTTTCCTATCCTCAGATTCTCTGACAAGTTGTCCTGCAGCTGAAGAGAAGTTACATTTCCCTGCATTGTACATCTTAGTCCTGCTGGGTTCCTAAAAGTGAAGCCACTGGAAGTGGGTCTCTAGGAAATCTCTTCAGGCACTTGTGGTATGGCAGATAGTGTTGTCTTTGCAACACTCTTCTACAAATACTTTATGTTCCAAATCTAGAGAGCTTCTGATTCCTTGATCTTCAATGTGATATGATGATTTTCGTGAAGAAAATGAGTTTCATCCTTCAAACTCTTTATGTGTTCTCTTCTACATAACTCCAACAGGGAATCTACCTGGACCTATTCTGTCCAACCTTACCATATGTGTCCTGTATCACAGACAAGAAGTATGTGCATAAATGACTAGAGAATAAACAAAATCATATTCTGTTAAGGGTAGATGAGATATGTTTTCATAGTGCACAATTTGAAATTCTACCATTGCATATGAAATTGCTGCACATTTGGAATAATGATCTCTAAGTGATCAAGAAGTGGGGACTAGATCCACTAAACTTGTGAAACTGAATTCTTCACTAATTATCCAGTTCCTTGCAATTTCCACATTGTAAGGGCTATTCCAGGTACCTAACTTTCAATTGCCTGCCAGTTGAGCTTTTGACATCCTTGATGCTCCAATTGACAGAAATTATACATAAGCATTTTAAAGTAGTGGCCTGTGTACACTAAAGGATTCTACTGAAGATGTCATGTTTCCACAAACGTTAATACTGAAAACAACTTAATGTTATCACTCAGTTGTTTCTCACAAGTTAAACAATTTCCATTACTTTTTTAGAAAAGGAAAAACTCTCTATTAAGTATGGATTTCTTCAATGTAACATGTTACTTTTTCTAAGATCCTAATTTTCTGAGCCTTACAGAATATTTTATGAATATTCTAATTTAATACTTAGTTTGAAGGAAAGACATTTGTCTGTTTTCAGTACTTTCAAATGTATTTCGAGGACATTTGTTATTTCTAAACTATGTTTAAACATGTTTCTCATCTACTATTGATGGGGTATCTCAATGGTTCATGATATTTTTATCTATGAATTCACACATGAAATTAAGATGAGGACAATAATTGTATAGTAAGTTGTTGAGTAATTTTTCAGAATGCATGTTGTGTGATGTGTAAAATATTACCCTTCTATAAATGACTTAAGAAAAATAATGAAATCTAATACATTTCTTTGTTGGAGTCCTAAGGCACAACAAGACATGGCACCATAATGATCTGTAGTATCATTACAGTACTATTATGTAGTATGAGCCAATAGTTTTTTCTGAGTTATATTGGAATTTGTTTCTATCAAATGGTATTACAGTGTTTAGAGATATGCAGTTACACAGCAGAATATGGATGTCTATCCCTGAAAATGACAAAGCCATATTTTCATTTATTATTTGGTAGACTTTTCTCTCATATTCTCATGAATTCATGAAAGAGAGAAGACCTATTGTTCAGGCTCTAAAAGCCTCTTCATTTTTTTCTGTTTCAAGGCTGATTAAATTAACCTAGTAGTACTATGGTAGTAAATAAGCTTGGTCCATAGTACTAAATCTTACCTATTTCACTTAAGACCAATCATCATCTCTAATACTGTGTTTCCAAGTTTCCTAAACTTTCCCTAGTGTTTCCTAGTTTAGAAAACTGACATACCATAGAAATTACTTTCATGTGTGCACACTCACATGAATGATTTCTAAGTCCCAAGACCTGTGGAAATGCATGTTTTTGTTTGCTTTTAGTCAACACTTGTGGCAGGGTCATGCTTCCCTCCAATGGAATTGTTATCCACATGTTGAAAATAACTAGTATTAAATTTATGTTACATGTTTGCAGATAATTTTAATTGCTTTCCATATGTTTCATGAGAGACATTTCCTGGGGAGACACAACATATATTCATCTAAGCATCCCAAGATGAAATTGAAAACAACCAGTCAAACTTGATTAATCAATGAGCTTTATTGGTTTACTTAGAGGACAATGGGGAAGGACTTGTTGAGGAGTGCACAAGAGACTCACAGTCAGGTTTTTTTAATACTCCTTTGCTCCTACTTGCTATAATTTATTATTATAACACATCATTCAAAAATACGATGGTATTCTAAAATGAAACAGCATATATCCTTCTGTTTTGTAGAATGAGAATCCAAATAAGGACTTGGGAGGCCTCCAGGGTATTTCAGTGCAGCAGTCAGTAGACCGATTCCAACTATAGTCATTGCATGGTTGGATGGCCACAGCTGTTTCTAGTGTCTCTTGCTAGGCTAATAAAGATACTAAGTCTTCTCTTGGTGTTAAGCCAAGATTTCACTTTCATTTTTATGAGATAAATTATTTACTTACAACTCAAATGTTGTCCCCTTTTCTGGTTACCCCACCCAAAAATCCCCTAACACATCCCCGCTCTCCCTGTTTACCAATCCACCCACTCCGGCTTCCCTCACCTGGTGTTCCCCTATACTGAGGCATTAGCTTGCTCAGATTCAAGGGTCTCTCCTCCCTTTGATGTCCAACAAGGCCCTCCTCTGCTGCATATGCATCTGGAGCCAGGGGTTCCTCCATTTGTACTCTTTGGTTTGTGGTTTAGTCCCTGGGAGCTCTGGGGATACTGGGTGGTTAATATTGTTGTTCCTCCTATGGCACTGCAAAACTCTTCAGCTCCTTGGGTCCTTTCTCTAGCTCCTCCATTGGGGAACCTGTGCTCAGTTGAATGGTTGTCCGAGAGTGTCCCGCTCAGTATTTGTCGTGCACTGGCAGAGCCTCCAAGGTGACAATTATATCAGGCTCCTATCAGCAAGCCCTGTTGGCATCCACATAGTGACTGGGTTTTTACCTGTATATGGGATGGGTCCCTGGGGGAGAAGTTTCTGTAGGGCCTTGCACCTGTATTGCCTCCTGTGGTTATTTTGTACCCCTTTCTAAGGAAGATCAGAGTATCCATACTTTGTTCTTTCTCCTCCTTGAGCTCCATTTGGTTCGTGAATTGTATCTTAGGAATTCCAGGCTTCTGGGCTAAAATCCATTTACCAGTGAGTCTATATCATGCTTGTTCAATTGGGATTGGATTACCTCACTCAGGATGATATTTTCTAGTTACATATATTTGCTTAAGAAATTCATAAATTCATTGATTTTAATAGCTGATTAGTATTCCATTGTGTAAATATACCACATTTTCAGAATCCATTCTTCTGTTGAGAGACATCTGAGTTCTATCCAGCTTCTGGATATTATAAATAGGGCTGCTATGAACATAGTGGAGGATGTGTCCTTATTACATGCTGGAGAATCCTCTGGGTAAAGGCCCAAGAGTGGTATAGCAGGGTACTCCTGGTGTATATTGCCCAATTTTCGGAGGAAACACCAGACTGATTTCCAGAGTGGTTGTAACTGCGTGCAGTCCCACCAGCAGTGGAGGAGTGTTCCTTTTCTCCACATCCTCACCAATACCTGTTGTCTCTTGATTTATTGATCTTAGCCATTCTGACTGGTGTGAAGTGAAATCTCAGGGTTGTTTTGATTTGCATTTCCCTGATGACTAAGGATTTCGAACATTTTTAGGTGTTTCTCAGCCATTCAATATTCCTCAGTTGAAAATTCTTTGTTTAGCACTCTACCCCAATTTTAAATAGGGTTACTTGGTTCTCAGGAGTCTATTAGGCTTCTGTCAAATGTAGGGTTGGTAAAGATCTTTTCCCAATTTGTTGGTTGAAATTTTGACCTATTGACAATGTCCTTTGCCTTACACAAGTTTTCTAATTTATAAGATCCCATTTGTCAAGTCTTGATCTTAGAGCATAAGCTATTGGTGTTCTGTTAAGGAAAATTTCCCCTATGCTGAATTTTGTCAAATGCTTTCTCAGCATCTAATAAAATGATCACTTTTTTTTGAGTTTGTTTTTGCAGTGAATTACATCGACAGATTTCCATATACTGAACCATCCACGCATCCCTTGGATGAATCCTACTTGATCATGGTGAATGATTGGTTTGACGTGTTCTTTGATTCAGGTGGAGAGAATTTTATTGAGTAATTTTGCATCAATATTCATAAGGGAATTTGGTCTGAAGTTCTCTTTTGTTGTTCGAACTTTGTGTGATTTTGTTATCAGCATAATTGTGGCTTCATAGAAGGAGTTGGGTAGTGTTCCTTCTGCTTCTATTTTGTGGAAAGTATAAACAGTATTGGTGTTAGGTCTTCTTTGTAGGTCTGATAGAATTCTGCACCAAAACCATCTGGTCCTGTACCTTCAATTTCATTAAATACTAAAAAGTCTTTGATTTCTTTCCTTATTACTTCCTTGACCAAGGTTTCCAAACTTTTACTCTGAGGTAGTGTTTGTCTTTGATATTGATGTGCATTTCCTGTATGCAGCAAAATGCTGGGACCTGTTTATGTATACAGTCTATTAGAATATATCATTTTATTTTGGAATTGAGTCTATTGATGTTAAAAGATATTAAGGAATAGTGATTGTTGCTTCCTGTTGTTTTTGATATCATTTTTATGTTTGTGTGGATATCTTCTTTTGGCTTTGTTGAAAGATTACTTTCTTGCTTTTTCTACAGTGTAGTTTTCCTCCTTGTGTTGACATTTTTCCATCTATTATCCTTTGGAGGGCTGGACTTGTGGAGAGATATTGTGTAAATTTGGTTTTATCATGGAATATCTTGGTTTACCCATCTATGTTGATTGAAAGTTTTGCTGGGTATAGTAGTCTGGGCTCACATTACTTTTCTTTTATTGTCCTTATGACATCTGCCCACGATCTTCTGGCTTTCATGGTCTCTGGTGAGAAGTCTGGTGTTATTCTGATAGGTCCTCCGTTATAGGTTACTTGCCCTTTTGCCCTTACTGCTTTTAATATTCTTTCTTTGTTTAGTGCATTTGGTGTTTTGATTATTACGTGCCAGGAGGACTTTCTGTTCTGGTCCAGTCTGTTTGAAGTTATGTAGGCTTCTCAAATGTTCATGGGCATCTCTTTCTTTAGGTTAGGGAAGTTTTCTTCAATAATTTTATTGAAAAAACTTACTGCATCTTTAAGTTGTAATTCTTTGCTCTCTTCTATACCTATAATCCTTAGGTTTGGCCTTCTTATTGCGTCCTGGATATCCTGGATATTTTGGGAGTTATTTAAGTCCTTCTTGAAGCCCTCTATCAGCATCATAAGATAGGATTTTAAATCCAAATCTTGCTTATCCAGTTTGTTGGGGTATCTGGGACTTGCTGTGGTGGGAGAATTGGATTCTGTTGTTGCCATGTAGCCTTGGTTTCTGCTGGTAGTGTTCTTATACTTACCTTTGCCATCTCGTTATCTCTCCTGTTAGTTGGTATTGTTGTCTCTGGCTGGTGCTTATACCTCTTGTGGGCCTGTAAGGCTGTGTCCCTACTCCTGGGAAAACAACTCTCTTCTGACAGGGTCTGTGCAGAAGAGGCTGTGGAGCTGCCTGGATCTCTGGTGCAAATGGCAACTAAAGGTTCCTGTCCCCACTGCTCCATTCAATGTCCTGTGAGGTCCTAGCTGTTTCCCTCCAGAGAGATATAGGAGAGGAATTAGAGTTCTCACCTCTCCACTCAGAAGTGGCAGCTCTGCTGGGAGATAACTCTCTCCCTGTGGGCTGCACACAGAATGTTGCGGGGTCACCTAGCTCCCTGGTGCAAATGGCGACCAAAGGCACCTGTCTCCACTGTTCTACTGATCATATGTCCTGTGCACTCCTAGCTGTTCCTCACCAGGGAACTATTGGAGAGAAAGTGGAGCTCTCACCTCTGCTCTCAGGAGTGGAGACACTGCAGGGCTGTGGACAGAAGGCTGTGGAATGCCTGGCTCTCTGGTGCAAATGTGGACCAAGTCTTCTGTCCCAATTCTACAATCTTATAGTCAATTGCTATCCTGAAACTTGAAACAAGAGTTAAACAGAGATTATGAATACTGGATATTACAAGCACACTGCATATCTGTATAGTCTCTCTCTCTCTCTCTCTCTCTCTCTCTCTCTCTCTCTCTCTCTCTCTCTCTCCTCTCTCTCTCCTCTCTCTCTCTCTCTCTCTCTCTCTCTCTCTCTCTCTCTCTCTCTCTCTCTCTCTCTCTCTCTCTCTCTCTGAAACAGGATTTCCTTGAGTAGACGGAGGTTGTCTCATACTCAGAAACCCACCTGCCTCTGTCTACCAAGTGCTGGGATTAATGTCATGTACCACCACTGATCGGATCTTTAGGCATATCTATAGTATAAAGAATAATCAAATTTGTTGGCTCAGTGTATCAAATCCTCTTTTAAGTAAAACTTGTCTGAATTTCTTCATGTGAATTAATATACAGAATGCTATCAGTATTATTAAATTGTTTGAAAGGTGTATTACATATGTTAGTATTCCTTTCTAATGGTTTATTTCATAAAGGAAAGTGTCAAAAATACTATATTTTTCTGGCTTCCCCACTTTTTCTTTTTCACATAATATTTCAGGATGAAGAAGTAAAACTTTCCTATTTTGTCACATTTTCAGACTATTTAGCCACATAAATAGTTCACATTTTCTAAGATTTGAATATACAACAGATTTTTTTCACAAGTTTTGCATACTTATAATAATTCTGTAGTATAGAGGAGTATTTACATTTGTAAAGTTTCTCTCCTGTAAGAGTTTTATGATGAATTCTAAGACTGCCATTGTCAGTAAAGCATGTGACACATTCATTACATTTGGAAGGTTTCTCTCTTGTATGAATCCTCTGATGACTACTAAAATGGCCTTTGTGCATAAAGCATTTGTCACATTCACTTCATATGTAAAGCTTCTTACCATTATTGTTTTGTTTTAGCAAAAGTTTATGTTTAGATGGAAAACCCTTATCAAATTCTGTATTGTTATTTTCTTCCGTGTGTGTATCCCTTTGTTTAGATTAGTGAAGGAACACTCATTTAAACACTTTACATAGTCATTATATTTAGAAACTTCTCTGGTTTTCCCAGTTTTAAGTCTTTTCAGGTTTGAGGATGTAAGCAAGGCTTCTCTGTGGTTAGTTTTATAAGGTGTGGTTTGGGAGGTGCTAGTTACATGGGTGACAAGAACATTGGGATACCAGGGGTCACAGTAGACATTTGCAACTTGGGCAGGGAACAGAATGTGATTCCAGGTAATTTGGAGGCTGTGATCTCTTACACATGGTGAACATCCCCCTATCCTTCCTGTACCCTCCACACCTATATTAAATTCATAGTAGAAAGAGCTTTAATGCATCTGATGCCCTGCCTCTGTGTTAGAGGAGCTCCCTGCACTAAGAGGCTAGAGTCAGCTGGCCCAGTACGGTGACCTCGCCTAAGGAATAAAGTTTGCTAAAAGGATATTAAGTTCTCGCATGTTTTGGCTTGTGAAATCTTCAGTTCCTGGGCAGGTGTATTGCCTTTCCCTTACATGGTATCTCAAATGGCCTTATTCACTGAGTTCTTCAGCCCTATATTTATAGCACATAGGAGGGCAGTTCCTCAGAGACAAGGCAATCAGTCTTATCTCATCCACACACAGGACTTAGAAGCCAAGCGGTGCTGGTTTGAGAGATGGATTTGAACACAGACCTTTATGTTTCCATTATGCGTCTCATATCCTAGTCAGTATGGGAGTTAAAGGGTGTTCTGCTTATGCCTAGTAGAGGACAAACAAGCTCAGGATACTAGCTTTTTCTCTAGATATCAGATCAAGATTGATTTCTACCTATCAGACAGATCGGGATTGGGTCACTAAGCAGGCTAGACCAAGGTCAGTGTTAAAATATATCAGGACTGTGGAGCTGGCTCAATGGGTAAGGTTCCATCCCATGTAAGTTTGATGACCAAGTGCATAGTGAAAGACTGAATTAGAGGAATCCCAAAGCCTGATGGGAAAGATAACCAGGCATATAAGTTGGAAGAATAACAATGAATCCCCATACCTCAGGGTCGAAGGTATGGACTTACACTCAATGTGGTGCTCAGGATTTCATATGCATGCCATGGCATATGTACACGTGTATCCACACACATACATAGTCTCATCATGGGACTCACTGAAAAATGTGTCTCATTTTGAGTGAACTCTCTCCTTATTCTCAGTGGAATGGTTCTTTTGAGGTTCCTGGTATTTTCATGCTCATTTCTGGGCCCAGTTCTAAAAATTGGGTTGCCCCCAACTCCAATGAAGGATACAATGGGAAGCTGACAACTAAGAACCTCATGAGAAATAAATCTCACAGGTGTTTCTGCCATGCCTTGTATGCTTTAGGTAGTATAATATTAAATTTGAGATTTGATATGTGAGAGAGGGCTACACAGTTAAGAGGGCACATATTAATTGTGGTAGTTTTAATGAATGTATTGTCTGTAGTCCCTGGGATGTGAAAGCTTAGTTTCTGTGAAGATGTGGCCTTGGAGGAATAATATCACTGATTGGAAGCTTTGGGAGTGTAAAGACTCACTCTTCTGAGTGCATTTACTATGTATCCTTTTCGTGGCAGTGGATACAAACCCTCAGTTCTCAGATTCTAGCTCAGCTGACAACCTGCCTGTAACAACCTGGGCTGTAATCTTCAGGAACCATATAAATCCTTGCTTCTGTAGGTTGCCTTGGTCATGCTGTTTTACCATAGTAGTGTAAAATTAACTAATTCACATCTACATCAGAGGGCTGGCATTGGATCACCCATATTCAGTGGTACACAGATACCAGGAACTCTGATGCAGGGGACTGAACACACCTCTCTAGATTCTTTAGACACTTTGGAACATGTTTTCACATACATACCTTTTTGTAACTTCCAGTTTCAGGCTGGAGAAATGGCAGAAATAAATGAGAATGGATGCTTTTTGAGAGGTCCCAGATTCAATTCCCATCACCTGTATGGTGGCTCATAATCTTTTGTAACTCCAGTTCCACAAAATTTGATGATCTTTTCTGGCCTTCACAGGAGTAAGCATGCACAAGATACACAGGAAAAAAAATGTATGCAGGCTAAACACCTGTATATTTAAATGAAAACAAAATAAGAGGACTGTTTCTTTTTTAATGACAGATTAATAAATGAAAACAAAGCAAATGGGAAAGTGAACTGTTCAGAGGCATTTGCTTTTTTGTGTGTTCTGTTTTAGTTTTCTGAGATCAAGATGTTCTGGATCCTCAAGACTTAGCCTCTGGGTCCACGGAATGCAAGTTTGTACCGTCTTGCCTTGCTAAGGATGTGCTTCTTTGTTTGTTTGTAATTTCCTTATCGTTGAGGTTTGTGTTGCTCTGTGACTTCAGCTTATGAAGCTTTGAAAAAGATTTTCTTGTATTTCATGTCCCATAATATAACCAGTGTAAGTTTGGTCATGCTGCAAAATAATATTAATGCCCCAAATATATAATAAAAAGGCTTATTTCAATTATTTTCTCAAATTTTCCACTTATTTACTTGTGTATATTGTTGTACCTTTTATTTAAGAATTTTATTTTTCTTCACTGGAGGCTGAAGACATGCCTCAGTGATTAGAAGTGCTTTGGGCTTTTAGAAGACCAGAGTTCTGTTCCAAAATCTTGTGGTAGTTCACAGTCACTTATAATCGATGTTATGGAGAATCCAGCAATCTCTTCGAGCCCAGGTACCTATGAATGTATATTCATACAGGTGGAACACTAATACACATGACATAAAAATAGATGATATTTTGCCTAATATACCTTCTTATTATTAACATCCTGAGTAGAAATATGAACAATTAGTTATCTATACTTCAGAACAGGTTATTTAAGAAGAGAGAAACCCCAAAGAGTGAGCTGTGGAGAATCTGAAGGGACATTTTGTCCTTTAAATGTTCTGTCTGTCTGTCTGCCTGTTATTATTATAAGTGTCCACATATGCTAAAGTGGACAAGTGAAAGTCAAGAGACAAACCTGAATAGTCAGTTCTCTACTTTATGCCAGTCCTGGTAATCAAACCAATTTGAACCATGATGCCTGCATAAGAATTGTTATTCAACATCCATTACTTCATATGGGGAAACTGTCCTCATTAGGTTTACCTCCTAATGTCTGTCCTGTCTCGTTGCTGCGTTGCTGGCATACATCATTCTTTATGTATCTATGAAATTAAGTAGAATAGGTTAAAAAAGCCATCTTATCAGTGAACCTTACACATGAGAAATATATTATAAAGAAAGTATCTCAACGTCTAAAACTGCTTTGTTCAACTGCAAAAGAGAAACAAACCTAGACAATTCTGCATAAAATTTCTCAACTCATATGCAGTTAAAGGTTAGAAAAATTCTTGATGGAACTGTTTATATTAGAATAACTTGATACCTACCAATACTTTTCTTTCTTTTTTTTTTTGGTTTTTTGAGACAGGGTTTTTCTGAGTAGCCCTGGCTGTCCTGGAACTCACTCTGTAGACCAGGTTGGCTTCGAACTCAGAAATCGACCGGCCTATGACTCCCAAGTGCTGGGATTAAAGGCGAGTGCCATGACTGCCAGGCGGAGACCTACCACTTCTAATCAGAGGTCATTCAAATAAAGGTTCAAATGGAACTAAATAATTTGGACAGTCCCTGAAATTTCCATGGAACAAAATACGAAAGATGAATTATAACGCCAGTAAGGAACAATATGAAGAATAGACAAAGGCTCATGCAATGTTCTCTTCTTTTCTAAGGATCTCATTTTTCTCTGTGAGATCTAACATTCATTTACACAATGTTCATCAATTTGAATGGTGGTTTACTCTGAAAACACGAGGACTAAGTAATAAAAGAAAATTTCCACATGTCTACAGTTCTGAAGCTTCCAGTATCAGTTCAAATCCAGCTGATAAGTTTCTAGGTAATGACCATCCTCTTGATTTGATTGGTAAGAAATCTGGAAAATCACCTAGAAAAGTGAGTGTCTGAGTCAGATGTATTCTTGCACTGAAGTAAATCCAGTACTAAAAGGCAGTGTGTAGGACAGATGCTTTTTAAGACCTCACATTGTACTCTAGGTAAATTCTGAGTGATAGAGGGAAAATATGCTTTTTCAAGAAAACAAATGAAAAGCAATCAACACCAGGCAACCTTAGTCATGTATGCATGGGAACAATGCAGTATTTTGGATGGAGATAAAAGACACAGGATTTTTCTCATAGTTACCTGATCAGGATTATGTAAATTTTGATCTCTTTTGTTAACTTAATGTATATAACATTTTCAAACTAGCAAAACATTGTGGGCTAAAAATCATCTCACAGCATGCAGACATAAAGTATTTTTACAGATTCTATACTATAATATTAATAAATCAGTATATGAGGACATAGTTCTTAATGCTGTATTTATACCTGACAGTTCATATATTTCAGATGGAAAATACATATGGAGTGTTTCCTAGCTTAATCTATGTTTATACAACCATAACTTTAAAGACAGCTAAATTTTTTTTTAAAAAAAGGCTTAAATATAACTTCACATTCCCTCAAAACTCCGGTGATCTTTCAGGGACTAAGACCTAAAAATCTCCCTGGGAATGCCAAATATCCAACAGCAAAGAGCACTCCCTTTACTAGGACAATGATAAAACAGGGTAGTTAAGAAACCATAGATGGATATGTACTATACACCAGCTTTGTACCTGCCACTAAGCAAATATGACAAGAACTTCTACTTACAAATCATTATGTAAATATCCTGACAACAATAATGTAAATGAAAAAAAAAAACAGAATGAGTCACACTTACATAGTCAGTAGATTACCAACACAGTTAAGAGGTGGACATTAGGATTTGAGGGTCAGTGCTCTCAGGAGCAGGAGAGAAAGGAGTCTCAGTGATAGTCCAGTTCTTGTCTGTCTACTAACCAAAAACTCCTGCACTCTTGGATGTTCAATGGCTTCTTCAGTGCAGTTGCACCCACTACTGGGGAGACTGATACTTTTCTCAAGGCCTAAATGTGCAGGAAATGCAGATTAAGGGAATATTTGTACTGCTGTGAGATAAAAAACAATGTCTTCCACCCCTCATTCCTCACCATGCCAACTCAAGCATCCTCAAGACAAGGATGGTTTTCTGATTCCTCCTTCCTTCAGGACCTCAGGCCCTTTTCTGAGTTCTCCCATCAGAATATCAGTTTCAATCAAGAAATGACTTTTACCACATACTACAAAAGTTTTCTATCCTCAGATTCTCTGACAAGTTGTCCTGCAGCTGAAGAGAAGTTACATTTCCCTGCATGGTACATCTTAGTCCTGCTGGGTTCCTAAAAGTGAAGCCACTGGAAGTGGGTCTCTAGGAAATCTCTTCAGGCACTTGTGGTATGGCAGATAGTGTTGTCCTTGCAACACTCTTCCACAAATACTGTATGTTCCAAATCTAGAGAGCTTCTGATTCCCTGGTCTTCAATGTGATATGATGATTTTCGTGAAGAAAAGGACTTTCATCCTTCAAACTCTTTATGTGTTCTCTTCTACATAACTCCAGCAGGGAATCTACCTGGACCTATTCTGTCCAACCTTACCATATGTGTCCTGTATCACAGACAAGAAGTATGTGCATAAATGACTAGAGAATAAACAAAATCATATTCTGTTAAGGGTAGATGAGATATGTTTTCATAGTGCACAATTTGAAATTCTACCATTGCATATGAAATTGCTGCACATTTGGAATAATGATCTCTAAGTGATCAAGAAGTGGGGACTAGATCCACTAAACTTGTGAAACTGAATTCTTCACTAATTATCCAGTTCCTTGCAATTTCCACATTGTAAGGGCTATTCCAGGTACCTAACTTTCAATTGCCTGCCAGTTGAGCTTTTGACATCCTTGATGCTCCAATTGACAGAAATTATACATAAGCATTTTAAAGTAGTGGCCTGTGTACACTAAAGGATTCTACTGAAGATGTCATGTTTCCACAAACGTTAATACTGAAAACAACTTAATGTTATCACTCAGTTGTTTCTCACAAGTTAAACAATTTCCATTACTTTTTTAGAAAAGGAAAAACTCTCTATTAAGTATGGATTTCTTCAATGTAACATGTTACTTTTTCTAAGATCCTAATTTTCTGAGCCTTACAGAATATTTTATGAATATTCTAATTTAATACTTAGCTTGAAGGAAAGACTTTTGTCTGTTTTCAGTACTTTCAAATGTATTTCGAGGACATTTGTTATTTCTAAACTATGTTTAAACATGTTTCTCATCTACTATTGATGGGGTATCTCAATGGTTCATGATATTTTTATCTATGAATTCACACATGAAATTAAGATGAGGACAATAATTGTATAGTAAGTTGTTGAGTAATTTTTCAGAATGCATATTTTGTGATGTGTGAAATATTACCCTTCTATAAATGACTTAAGAAAAATAAAGAAATCTAATACATTTCTTTGTTGGAGTCCTAAGGCACAACAAGACATGGCACCATAATGATCTGTAGTATCATTACAGTACTATTATGTAGTATGAGCCAATAGTTTTTTCTGAGTTATATTGGAATTTGTTTCTATCAAATGGTATTACAGTGTTTAGAGATATGCAGTTACACAGCAGAATATGGATGTCTATCCCTGAAAATGACAAAGCCATATTTTCATTTATTATTTGGTAGACTTTTCTCTCATATTCTCATGAATTCATGAAAGAGAGAAGACCTATTGTTCAGGCTCTAAAAGCCTCTTCATTTTTTTCTGTTTCAAGGCTGATTAAATTAACCTAGTAGTACTATGGTAGTAAATAAGCTTGGTCCATAGTACTAAATCTTACCTATTTCACTTAAGACCAATCATCATCTCTAATACTGTGTTTCCAAGTTTCCTAAACTTTCCCTAGTGTTTCCTAGTTTAGAAAACTGACATACCATAGAAATTACTTTCATGTGTGCACACTCACATGAATGATTTTTAAGTCCCAAGACCTGTGGAAATGCATGTTTTTGTTTGCTTTTAGTCAACACTTGTGGCAGGGTCATGCTTCCCTCCAATGGAGTTGTTATCCACATGTTGAAAATAACTAGTATTAAATTTATGTTACATGTTTGCAGATAATTTTAATTGCTTTCCATATGTTTCATGAGAGACATTTCCTGGGGAGACACAACATATATTCATCTAAGCATCCCAAGGTGAAATTGAAAACAACCAGTCAAACTTGATTAATCAATGAGCTTTATTGGTTTACTTAGAGGACAATGGGGAAGGACTTGTTGAGGAGTGCACAAGAGACTCACAGTCAGGTGTTTTTAATACTCCTTTGCTCCTAATTGCTATAATTTATTATTATAACACATCATTCAAAAATACGATGGTATTCTAAAATGAAACAGCATATATCCTTCTGTTTTGTAGAATGAGAATCCAAATAAGGACTTGGGAGGCCTCCAGGGTATTTCAGTGCAGCAGTCAGTAGACCGATTCCAACTATAGTCATTGCATGGTTGGATGGCCACAGCTGTTTCTAGTGTCTCTTGCTAGGCTAATAAAGATACTAAGTCTTCTCTTGGTGTTAAGCCAAGATTTCACTTTCATTTTTATGAAATAAATTCTTTATTTACAACTCAAATGTTGTCCCCTTTTCTGGATACCCCACCCAAAAATCCCCTAACCCATTCCTGCTCTCCCTGTTCACCAATCCACCCACTCCGGCTTCCCTCACCTGGTGTTCCCCTATACTGAGGCATTAGCTTGCTCAGATTCAAGGGTCTCTCCTCCCTTTGATGTCTCCTCCCTTTGAGGCCCTCCTCTGCTGCATATGCATCTGGAGCCAGGGGTTCCTCCATTTGTACTCTTTGGTTTGTGGTTTAGTCCCTGGGAGCTCTGGGGATACTGGGTGGTTAATATTGTTGTTCCTCCTATGGCACTGCAAAACTCTTCAGCTCCTTGGGTCCTTTCTCTAGTTCCTCCATTGTGGAACCTGTGCTCAGTTGAATGGTTGTCTGAGAGTGTCCCCCTTAGTATTTGTCGTGCACTGGCAGAGCCTCTAAGGTGACAATTATATCAGGCTCCTATCAGCAAGCCCTGTTGGCATCCACATAGTGACTGGGTTTTTACCTGTATATGGGATGGGTCCCTGGGGGAGTAGTTTCTGTAGGGCCTTGCGCCTGTATTGCCTCCTGTGGTTATTTTGTACCCCTTTCTAAGGAAGATCAGAGTATCCATACTTTGTTCTTTCTCCTCCTTGAGCTCCATTTGGTTTGTCAATTGTATCTTAGGAATTCCAGGCTTCTGGGCTAAAATCCATTTACCAGTGAGTCTATATCATGCTTGTTCAATTGGGATTGGATTACCTCACTCAAGATGATATTTTCTAGTTACATATATTTGCTTAAGAAATTCATAAATTCATTGATTTTAATAGCTGATTAGTATTCCATTGTGTAAATATACCACATTTTCAGAATCCATTCTTCTGTTGAGAGACATCTGAGTTCTATCCAGCTTCTGGATATTATAAATAGGGCTGCTATGAACATAGTGGAGGATGTGTCCTTATTACATGCTGGAGAATCCTCTGGGTAAAGGCCCAAGAGTGGTATAGCAGGGTACTCCTGGTGTATATTGCCCAATTTTCGGAGAAAACACCAGACTGATTTCCAGAGTGGTTGTAACTGCGTGCAGTCCCACCAGCAGTGGAGGAGTGTTCCTTTTCTCCACATCCTCACCAATACCTGTTGTCTCTTGATTTATTGATCTTAGCCATTCTGACTGGTGTGAAGTGAAATCTCAGGGTTGTTTTGATTTGCATTTCCCTGATGACTAAGGATTTCGAACATTTTTAGGTGTTTCTCAGCCATTCAATATTCCTCAGTTGAAAATTCTTTGTTTAGCACTCTACCCCAATTTTAAATAGGGTTACTTGGTTCTCAGGAGTCTATTAGGCTTCTGTCAAATGTAGGGTTGGTAAAGATCTTTTCCCAATTTGTTGGTTGAAATTTTGACCTATTGACAATGTCCTTTGCCTTACACAAGTTTTCTAATTTATAAGATCCCATTTGTCAAGTCTTGATCTTAGAGCATAAGCTATTGGTGTTCTGTTAAGGAAAATTTCCCCTATGCTGAATTTTGTCAAATGCTTTCTCAGCATCTATTAAAATGATCACTTTTTTTGAGTTTGTTTATGCAGTGGATTACATCGACAGATTTCCATATACTGAACCATCCACGCATCCCTTGGATGAATCCTACTTGATCATGGTGAATGATTGGTTTGACGTGTTCTTTGATTCAGGTGGAGAGAATTTTATTGAGTAATTTTGCATCAATATTCATA
Source organism: Tokudaia muenninki (assembly GCA_036184385.1). NCBI lineage: Eukaryota > Metazoa > Chordata > Mammalia > Rodentia > Muridae > Tokudaia > Tokudaia muenninki. The sequence goes on along the minus strand of BTHS01001472.1, from coordinate 94,550 downwards.
AGGGAATTTGGTCTGAAGTTCTGTTTTGTTGTTCGATCTTTGTGTGATTTTGTTATCAGCATAATTGTGGCTTCATAGAAGGAGTTGGGTAGTGTTCCTTCTGCTTCTATTTTGTGGAAAGTATAAACAGTACTGGTGTTAGGTCTTCTTTGTAGGTCTGATAGAATTCTGCATTAAAACCATCTGGTCCTGTACCTTCAATTTCATTAAATACTAAAAAGTCTTTGATTTCTTTCCTTATTACTTCCTTGACCAAGTTTTCCAACCTTTTACTCTGAGGTAGTGTTTGTCTTTGACATTGATGTGCATTTCCTGTATGCAGCAAAATGCTGGGTCCTGTTTATGTATACAGTCTATTAGACTATATCATTTTATTTTGGAATTGAGTCTATTGATGTTAAAAGATATTAAGGAATAGTGATTGTTGCTTCCTGTTATTTTTGATATTATTTTTATGTTTGTGTGGATATCTTCTTTTGGCTTTGTTGAAAGATTAGTTTCTTGCTTTTTCTACAGTGTAGTTTTCCTCCTTGTGTTGACATTTTTCCATCTATTATCCTTTGCAGGGCTGGACTTGTGGAGAGATATTGTGTAAATTTGGTTTTATCATGGAATATCTTGGTTTACCCATCTATTTTGATTGAAAGTTTTGCTGGGTATAGTAGTCTGGGCTCACATTAGCGTTTTTTTATGGTCTGTATGACATCTGCCCAGGATCTTCTGGCTTTCATGGTCTCTGGTGAGAAGTCTGGTGTTATTCTGATAGGTCCTTCATTATAGGTTACTTGCCCTTTTGCCCTTACTGCTTTTAATATTCTTTTTTTGTTTAGTGCATTTGGTGTTTTGATTATTACGTGCTGGGAGGACTTTCTGTTCTGGTCCAGTCTGTTTGAAGTTATGTAGGCTTCTCGAATGTTCATGGGCATCTCTTTCATTAGGTTAGGGAAGTTTTCTTCAATAATTTTATTGAAAAAACTTACTGCCTCTTTAAGTTGTAATTCTTTGCTCTCTTCTATACCTATAATCCTAAGGTTTGGTCTTCTCATTGCGTCCTGGATATCCTGGATATTTTGGGAGTTATTTAAGTCCTTCTTGAAGCCCTCTATCAGCATCATGAGATAGGATTTTAAATCCAAATCTTGCTTTTCCAGTTTGTTGGGTTATCTGGGACTTGCTGTGGTGGGAGAACTGGATTCTGATGTTGCCATGTAGCCTTGGTTTCTGCTGGTAGGGTTCTTGCACTTACCTTTTTCATCTTGTTATCTCTCCTGTTAGTTGGACTTGTTGTCTCTGGCTGGTGCTTATACCTCTTGTGGGCCTGTAAGGCTGTGTCCCTACTCCTGGGAAAACAACTCTCTTCTGACAGGGTCTGTGCAGAAGAGGCTGTGGAGCTGCCTGGATCTCTGGTGCAAATGGCAACTAAAGGTTCCAGTCCCCTCTGCTCCATTCAATGTCCTGTGAGGTCCTAGCTGTTCCACTCCAGAGAGATATAGGAGAGGAATTAGAGCTTTCACCTCTCCACTCAGAAGTGGCAGCTCTGCTGGGAGATAACACTCTCCCTGTGGGCTGCACACAGAATGTTGCGAGGTCACCTAGCTCCCTGGTGCAAATGGAGACCAAAGGCACCTGTCTCCACTGCTCTACTGATCATATGTCCTGTGCACTCCTAGCTGTTCCTCACCAGAGAACTATTGGAGAGAAAGTGGAGCTCTCACCTCTGCTCTCAGGAGTGGAGACACTGCAGGGCTGTGGACAGAAGGCTGTGGAATGCCTGGCTCTCTGGTGCAAATGTTGACCAAGTCTTCTGTCCCAATTCTACACTCTTATAGTCAATTATTATGTTATCCTGAAACTTGAAACAAGAGTTAAACAGAGATTATGAATACTGGATATTACAAGCACACTGCATATCTGTAGAGTCTCTCTCTCTCTCTCTCTCTCTCTCTCTCTCTCTCTCTCTCTCTCTCTCTCTCTCTCTCTCTCTCCCTCTCTCTCTCTCTCTCTGAAACAGGGTTTCCTTGCGTAGACCGAGGTTGTCTCATATTCAGAAACCCACCTGCCTCTGTCTCACAAGTGATGGGATTAAAGTCATGTACCACCACTGATCGGATCTGTAGGCATATCTATAGTATAAAAAATAATCAAATTTGTTGGCTCAGTGTATCAAATCCTCTTTTAAGTAAAACTTGTCTGAATTTCTTCATGTGAATTAATATACAGAATGCTATCAGTATTATTAAATAGTTTGAAAGGTGTATTACATATGTTAGTATTCCTTTCTAATGGTTTATTTCATAAAGGAAAGTGTCAAAAATACTATATTTTTCTGGCTTCCCCACTTTGTCTTATTCACATAATATTTCAGGGTGAAAAAGTAAAACTTTCCTATTTTGTCACATTTTCAGACTATTTAGCCACATAAATAGTTCACATTTTCTAAGATTTGAATATACAACAGATTTTTTTCACAAGTTTTGCATACTTATAATAATTCTGTAGTATAGAGAAGTATTTACATTTGTAAAGTTTCTCTCCTGTATGAGTTTTATGATGAATTCTAAGACTGCCATTGTCAGTAAAGCATTTGTCACATTCATTATATTTGGAAGGTTTCTCTCTTGTATGAATCCTCTGATGACTACTAAAATGGCCTTTGTGCATAAAGCATTTGTCACATTCACTTCATATGTAAAGCTTCTTACCATTATTGTTTTGTTTCAGCAAATGTTTATGTTTAGATGGAAAACCCTTATCAAATTCTGTATTGTTATTTTCTTCCCTGTGTGTATCCCTTGGTTTAGATTAGTGAAAGAACACTCATTTAAAAACTTTACATAGTCATTATATTTAGAAACTTCTCTGGTTTTCCCAGTTTTATGTCTTTTCAGGTTTGAGGATTGAAGCAAGGCTTCACTGTGGTTAGTTTTATAAGGTGTGGTTTGGGTGGATTCATTAATCATTTTGCTAAAATCATTACATTTATCAGACTTCTCTTGCATATTCACATGCTCATGGACATTGCCTTGATCTATGATCTTCCCATGTTTTTCACGTGTGTGGTGATTTTTCTGAAAAAGTACAAGTAAAGATATCAGGGATTACTGTATTGAATAAAAAGAGATTCAGTAATGGGTGTTTGCTAATATGTCAGGTGAACTAGACCTTCTCAAGGATCTGTGCTCTCAAAACACGTTTTTCTTTTTTCATAATGATTACATGCATCCTCAGAAAACCCTTAATTCTGATCTACATCAACTGACAGTAAATGATAATACCCTTCTAATTCTTGTTTTAAAAATTGCACTTTGTAGAAGTTAGGATAAAAAAGTGCTTGATCAGTACTGAATTTTCACAATGTTGATCTCAGAACAATGTACCTCTAATTATTTTATTACAATTTGATTCATAGTGACACTGCATAGCTTATTCAGCAAGAAATAAATGATGTAAAATGAATCCTCTATATATGCTTATTTCACTGAGCAAATTGCTAACATTAAGATCATGCTGTATCAGTAATAAACACAGATATCACATGTTAAAATGTAAATAAAGAATATCAAAATTCTCCAAAAAACACCTCTATATCTACCTTTAGTATTGTTAAAAAAAATCTAAATGAGGAAATCACCATCTTGTCTGGGCACACTGTTTTCTTAGAGATGCTGGGAGGTCTTATATATTTAGGGCAACTTGTAAGGAAAGTTCTCTGCCAGCTAAACCCACCAGGAATCCCAAGGAGCCCGGTGGGCTCTGGATCCATCCCCCCCAAAACCCATGCATTCTAAATTCCACTCCTCTTAACTCTGCTCCTTCAGCCTCTGCAGAATGACACATTGTCTGAATCTTTGAAAACACCAGAGTCTCAAGGAATCCAAAAAATCCACTGCACATAGGGCAACTTTTCTTGATGATGCAGGGCAACAGACCCCACAATCTGAAGGTCTCCCTTTAAAAGAGCAACAAAAAAGGCAACAGCCCTACAGTCTGAAAGCCTGACATGAGGTTTTCTATAGCCTGCGCAACTGCCCTACCAGGAGACTGACAGAGACTCAGGGACACAAGAGGCAGGCATCAGTCAAAGACACTCAAACAACTTAGTAACAGGGATAACCAGATGGTGAAAGGCAAGTGGAAGAGCATAAGCAATAGAAGCCAAAATACTTTGGTATCATCAGAACATACTTCTGATCACAGAAAACCCTGGTACAACAACACACCTGAAATAAGGAAGCCGATCTAAAATATCTTCAACAAAATCATAGAAGAAAACTCCCCCAAGCTAAAGAAAGAGAGCACCATAAATGTACAAAAGTCTATAGTACACCAACTAGATTGGGCCAGAAAAGAAAATCCTCTTATCACATAATATTCAAAACATTAAATGCTCAGAAAAAAGAAACAATATTAAAAGCTGCAAGAGAAAAAGGCCAAGTTACATATAAAGGCAGACCTAACAGAATGACACCAGACTTCTTAACTGGGACAAAAAAAATCCAAGAGAGATTGCACAGAGGTCATGCAAACCCTAGGAAAACTCAAATGACAGCCCAGGCTACTATACAAAGCAAAACTCTCAATCAACACAGATGGAAAAAACAAAATATTCTAATACTAAATGAAATTAAAACAATAACTATAAACCTATGCATCCTTACAGAGTATACTAGAAGGATAACTCCAACAAAAGGAGGGTACATATACCACAGAAAAAACAAGACATTAATTGTCTCACAATAAAGACAAAAGAAGAGAGTCACAGCCCTTAAAGCCACCTACAAAAGCAAACATATCAGGAACCAACAGTCATCTGTCTTAACTATCTCTCAATATCAATAGACTCAATTCCATTATAAAAAAACATATGCTAACAGACGGGGTATAAAAACAGTACCCAGCATTTTACTACATCCAAAAAAACAGACCTCAATAACAAAGACAGAAACTATATCAGAGTAAAATGGGGAAAATGTCTTTCAAGAAAATGCTCCCAAGAAACAAGCAGAGTTGCCATCCTAATATTCAATAAAATAGACTTTGAACCAAAAGTTTTCAAGCGAGATGAGGACAGTCACTTTATATTCATCAGAGAAAAATTCAAGAAGGAAAAGTCTCAATTCTGAACACCTATGCTACAAATACAAGTGTGCTCACACTAATGTTTTAGTAAAGCTCAAATTTTACATTGAATCCCATGCAATAGGGGAAGACTTCAACACCCAATTCTTACTAATGGACAGGTCATTAAAACAAAAACTAAACAGAGACACAGTGAAATTAATAGAGGTTATGAACCAAGTTGATTTAGTAGAAATATACAGAACATTTCACCCTAAAATAAAAGAATGTACCTGCTTCTCAGCACCTCATGGTACCTTCTAAATAACTGACAATATAATCTGTCACAAAACAATCCACAACTAATACAAGAAGATTGAAATAATCACATGAACCCTATCAGATCACCACAGATTAAGACTGTTCTTTTTTTAAAAGGATTTATTTATTATATGTAAGTACACTGTAGATGTCTTCACACACCCCAGTAAAAGCCATCAATCTCATTATGGAGCCACCATGTGGTAGCAGGGATTTGAACTCAAGATCTTCAGAAGAGCAGTCAGTGCACTTATCCACTGAGCCATCTTCAGACTGAGGCTGGTCTTTAATAACAACACAAACAACAGAAAACAAACATAACTCTGGAAACTGAATAACTCTCAACTCTATGATAAATTGGTCAGGGAAGAAATAACAAAAAAAAAAAAAGATTTCCTGAAATTCAATGAATATGAAGACACACTACACCATAACTTGTAGTACAATGAGTGTCCTGTTAAAGCAATTGGAGAGATCCTACACTAGAAACTCAACAGCATATCTGAGAGATCTAGAATAAAAAGAATCAAACATACCCAAGAGGAGTAAATGGCAGCAAATTGTCAAACTCAGAGCTGAAATCAACCAAATAGAAACAAAAAGAACTATATAAAGAATCAAGAACTCCCGGAGGATTTGGCTATACCACTCCTGGGCATATACCCAGAGGCTTTACCTGTATGCAATAAGGAAACATGCTCCACTATGTTCATAGCAGCCTTATTTATAATAGCCAGAAGCTGGAAAGAACCCAGATGTCCCTCAAGGGAGGAATGGATTCAGAAGATGTGGTATATTTACACAATGGAATACTACTCTGCAATTAAAAACAATGAATTCACAAAATTCCTAGGCAAATGGTCAGAACTTGAAAATATCATCCTTAGTGAGGTAACCCAATCACAAAAGAACACACATGGTATGCAGTCACTGATAAGGGGATATTAACCCAGAATCTCAGAATACCCTAGACACAATTCACATATCAATAGATTTCCAAGAAGATGGAAGCAGAGACCCCTGGTTGTGGAAAGACTGGATGTAGGGGAATACCAAGACAGAGAAGCAAGAGGGGGTTGAATGGGGAAAAAAGGGAGGGAAGGGGGCTTATGGGACTTTCAGGGAGGGAGGAAACGGGAAAGAGGTAATGATTTTGAATGTACTTAAAAAACTTATAAAATAAAATTAAATTAAAAAAAGAATCAAGAAAAACAAATAATGTGAATTATTTTTTCAAAATTCAGTAAGATAAACTCCTATTTAAACAAACTCACGGGCACAGAGACAGTATCCAAACTAAGAAAATAAGAAATGATTAGAAACACATAACAACACAATGTAAGACATTAAAAAAATATCAGATCCTACTACAAAAGCCTATATTCAACAAAACTAGAAAATCTATATGAAATGGATGGTTTTTTAGACAGATGCCACAAGATGATATCATAGAATATGTGAGCAATCCCGAAAATTCTAGCAGAGTTTTGCTATAGCCATTAAACAACTTTTACAATGTAGATAAATAAAAAATAAACTCAAATAAATTAGTAGTCTTGCATTATAAGAATGATAAATGGGATGAGAAAGGAATTAGAGAAACAAGACCCTTCAAAGTAGTCTCAAACAAAATGAAATACCTTGGGGTAGACTCTAACCAAACAAGTGAAATATATAAAAAGAACTTCAAATATCTCAAGAAAGAAATTGAGTAAGACCTCAGAAAGCAGAGTGATCTACCATGCTCATGATTAGTAGAAGTGACAGAGTAAAAACAGCCCTCCTACCAAAAGCAATCTACAGGTTTAATGCAATTACCATCAAAATACCAACAAAATTCATCAAAGACATGGAAAAAGGTATTCTCAAATTCATCTGGAAAAGCAATAAGACCAAGGGTAGCTAAAATAATTCTTCACAATAAAAGAACTATGGGAAATCACCATCCTAGACCTCAAGCTGCACTACATAGGAATAGTGATTAAAACAACATGGTATTGATACAGAGACAGACAGGTTGATCAATAGATAAGAAGTGAAGATCCAGAAATAAAATCACATATTTACAGACACTTGATCTTTGACAAAGAGGCCAAAAATATACAACAGAATACAGAAAGCATCTTCAATAAATGGTTCTAGACTAACTGGCACTCTGTATATAGAAAAAGGAAAATAGATACATATCTATCACCGTGCATAAAGCTCAAGTCTAAGTAGATCAAGGATTTTAACATAAAACCAGATACATTGAATCTAATAAGAGACAAAGTTGGAAAGAGCCTCAAACTCCCTGGCACAGGATGAAAATTCCTAAACAGAATTCTACTGACTCATGCTCTAAGATCGAGAATCAATAAACGTGACCTCATGAAACTAGACAGCTTTTGTACATCAAAATGACAAACCAGCAACCTAGGGGTTGGGAAAAAAATATTCTCTAATCCCATGTCCAACAGAACACTAATACCCAAAATGAAAAAAAGAATGTAATAAGATAACTATAAAGAAACAAAACAACCCAATCAAAAAATGGGGCATAGAACTAAATAGAGAATTCCAAACAAAGGACTGCGATATGGCTGAAATACACTTAAAGAAAACTTGAAAGTACATAGTGAACAGGGTAATGTAAATTAAAACAACCCAGAGATTTCAACTTACACCAATAAAAATGTCTAATATCAAAACCTCATGGGGGCTTTGTCTCTGTTGATGAGTTGCTTACTGTTTACATTTTTCTCTTTCTATCCAACTGGAAGTAATACATTTTGTGGTTTGTATAGAATTGCTTAATTGGACACAAGTGTTTTGATAATAAAACCAAAATTAAGGCTGAAAAACCATAAATAAGTAAAATGTTTAATATAATTTCAAAATTAAGGGCTGAAATTATTATGTGTATAGAAATATAATTCCTTATTTTGAAAATTTCTCTCAACTCAGAAGTTTCCAATTAAAGCAATATAAGAGGTATGGAAAGGCCTCAAAGAATATAGCACTGGATACTCTTCAAAAGAAAGCAGAGAACTGTAAAGGAAATACCATAAAAAAGTTGTGATTCTAACCAGAACTTCCCTTATTCTAGTGGTTTCTTGACATTTCAGAGAATTTACATAAACAGAATGTAAGGAAATTCAAATATGATTCAGGAATTCAACTAGTCTTACCCACAAACAATAGATTGTTGTAGTTCTCAAGCATCACATCCATGTACAATGCCCGCTGAGCAAAACCGACACATTCCCATTCCTCCAGTGAGAAGTCCAGAGCCACATCCTTGAAGGTTAACAGACCCTGCAATGAAATCTACTTATTTCCTACTGGACAAAATTGCATTCCTATGTTAATTATCTGTATCAGATAATTTCTGATAGAGATGAGGAAAGGAAAATATTGAAGTACAAATGTTTTCTAAAAGTCTCATGGAGATGTTTCTGAAGTTATGAATTGCTGCTCTTCCATAGAAAATCTATACGATGACTTACTACAATGCTCTCCTTTATTAAGGCTCTCACCATCATCAATTTTCTGTGGTTTTCTGAGACCTTCGCAGCAAAGGAAAGATTTGCCACCAGCACTATATTCAATTTTTTTGTGTGCAGTTGGGATTGCATAATATCTTTTAAAGTTCTCTATTATGAAACTTGATTCACAGAAACCTCATGACAATGCACAATGGATTTTTAAACACAGTTCTTTAAATCCAATTATCTTTGCTGAACACCACTGGCAGGAAGAATATAGAGCACATATGCATAATTTCAGGCACATGTAGCCAACATAAATTATACAAAAAAAGATATTTACTCTAAAAAATTAACTTTCCTAAAACAGTCATAGACTTCTTTGCATTTATATCTCTCTGAGAATGCATGATATGATCACCTTAAAAGCTGCAAACATTTACAGAATATACCCCTTCCATTTGATATCTTTATTCAGTAATGTAATTTTAAGAAGTTTGCATTGATATTAAACAGAATACCAGTGTCAAATCACAGATGATCAAGTAATGATGAGGAAAAATATGAGTCCAGTTCTATAATGTCCACCTTATACAAATATGGACACTAGTTCAATCTTGTGTGAAGCTGGGTATTACATGATTGTATTTTTACATACCTCTTTTACATTTTGAGGAAAAGGTAAATGTCTACAAACTTTCTATAAAAAACAGTTAAAATATGACATAGAAAGAAAAAATAATGGATGGAAAAAATGTCAGAGTATTTTATCTTTAAACAGAAAAAAATTCTTCAATGTCATGACATATATTAAACATTCCAAACAACACAAAGAATCAAATGTTTAGGGAAATTATCTTATTAAAGTATATTCATAACCAGGAATTAGTTTTTGAGGGAAAGTCCTCTATAAATATCTGGAGCTTGGAGTTCAGCAGGGTGACCATTTACAGCTGATAAAGACAAATCCCATGGAAGGATGTAGAGGGAGTATCAGAGGATGCTGGGACTAGGCTTGGTTTTGTTTTACATCAGCCTTAGAGTTAGGGAGGAAGAGGATGTAGCAAAGACCACTTGTGATTATGCCAAACCAGCAGTGAAGTCCAGAATGGGATGGGATAGGATGGAGAAGGAAGCAATTGGGTACAGAGAAGCCAGCACTGAAGTGGGGTGGGTAATGGGATGAAGAAATAATCCATATTAAAATAAAACCGCAGAGTAAGTGGCCTACACTCCTAATGACAGTGGTGGAGAGGCTGAGACAGAGACACCAACATGGGCTTGACCAACAGCCAGCCTAGACACCTTTGAGAATGACAGTCCAGTGAAATACTCTGTCTCAAAACCCAGAGCAGCCGGCTCCTGAAATTCACATCTGAGTTTGATTTGTGATCTCCAAAATCATCTGCACACAGAAGCAGACACATTTGTACCACTAAGTGATGGATATGAAGCAGAAGAAAGAGAGGGGGAAGTGAGGAAACGAGAAGCGAGTAAAGTTTCCAGGGAGGGAGGAAGGAAATAAAGGGAGAAAAATATGTCAAAGCAAATGACAAATTGAAAGAGACATATAAAATCCAGCATATAAGCCAATGACATACATACCTGTATGCATAAATTCAACTGAGAAATACTTGAGGAGGTGTCTACACTGATCCTGAAAAAGGCAAGAAGTATATTGTAGACTAGGTAGATAGGGAGACTTACTGAGCACAGGAGCTTGGAATGTGTCACATCAGTGCACAGTATAAAAGGAAACATGCCTATTCATGGCATAAGAATAGAAAAGAAGGGTTTGAGCACTGAAGAACACTTGAGAAACAAACCAAAGCATTAAAAGTGGAGGAGACACCAAAGGTGTGGGCAAATCTGCCAGAGATAACTGTCCCTTTATTAAAAGAGTCTTCAAAAGAAGCCAGAGCCATCAGGAAATCTGTTCAAGAAAACAGAACTTGAAATGTGAAGTCAAACTGGAACCTAAGGAGGATCACCACACAGCAAGAGATAAACCTAAAACCCTCTTTTACAAGATGAAAACATAAAGGGAACAGATTCTTCAAGCATTCAGATCAGAAAAAACTTCAATTAAAGCATAATGAATAAAATTAATGTTCTGTGGATATTTCATACACAATCCGAACTCAGAGCTACTTTTTTTTCTAAAATAGAAAGATTCAGCAACTAGAGAATTTTATTTCCAACAGAAAAATGTCATAATTCAAATCAGGATATAGCATCCTCCAAATCTGAGCATAGTCACATGTGCGGACTTCAGAGGGTGACATGCACTGTCTTCCTCAGTCAATATCCACCATATTTTCTTGGGTGAGCTCTCCCCATGAAGGAAGGACTCACCAACATGACTGAACTGAGTGTGAGTTAAACTCCAGGTATGTATACATGTTGTGTTTGTGTTTATACTGGGAATCTGCAAACAAGTCCTCATGTTCACAGAGTATGTACTCCAACCACTGACTCATCTTCTAGTCATTTCCACACGATAGTTATCACAGGAGTTAAAAGACCCCATGTCATTAGTGATACTGAACTATTTAGGAGTGAGGATGATGATGAAGATGACGATGATTTATTTATCTCACCATTTAGGATTTACATATCTGTGGTTAGCTTTAGAGGCCACTTCAATGGAAATTTGACATCAGGCCTGGTCAAGGAATTAGAATTCAGGCAGGAATTTGATAATGTCCCAGGACAGGAAGGTAAGCTCAGGCAGCAATCTGATTTTAGACTAGAACAAAGAAGTAGGCATCAGGCAAGAATATGAATTTGTCTACAACAGGGAAGTAATCTCAGATGTCTTGTTCATCCTGATAAGGCCTTAGAAACTCTGATCATGGGACTTTGTTTACAGGCTTTCTTGTTTCTTGACTAATTGTGATTATTATCTTGATTCTTAACCTAGAACTTATGTTACTATTGCATGTAATTAAAATTGTATAAAAGCAGATTGGGAAAAAATAAAACCAGCTCACATTCAGAACTGGATGGTGTCATAATACCGTGTTGTCTGTTTTTTTTTTTTTCTTTTAGTCCTCATTTCTTCCCTGGAGAACCTGTTGACTGACTGAACTGGCTTGTTCACACATACTCAAAATACTCCTTTGTATTCTGCACAGTGGCCCTATTTCACTCCAGAGTACATGAAGCTCAGAGCAGGAGGAAGACATGTTCTATGTATACAGGTAAGAAAGTCTGTCAAAGATGCACAATGTAATGAAACTTAGCACACGTACATCTCACATGCAGGCTATACAAATTTCAGATTTCGTGGGCTGAAGCATTCATGAAACCCAGAAGACCACCAGGTAGCCAACTCCAATGTAATCATATGATGGTCTCTATTTTACAAACTTGAGTTCAGACCTACTCACCTCTGACCCATAGGAGAGATTGGTGAAGCAGTCCCAAACCCTCATTGAGACAGGGTAATTTAGAAAAATGGGAGCAAGTGTGGGGTTATCCAGCCTGGCAAGTATCTAGTAGAATATCAATTTTAATCTCGCAGGTTGGTGCTTTGAAGCAAGATCAGGAAAAATTACAAAAGATATGAAAGCACATCTGAAACAAGCAGATTAATCTTTGATTGACTGTGTGGAAATAACTAGGCAGTAACTCGAGGGTATTGACTAAGGACTAACCATAGGGTACTTCCTGGTACATGCATGTAGCTTTGGTTCTGCACACATTTCAGTCTCTGTCGGCTGCTGGGTTACAGAAAAGTGATTGTGTTTAAAATCAACACTACCTGCTGCACTTGAGGGATCTCTATATGAAGCTACTTTCTCATTTTATACAAATATTTTTGTTCCCAGAAGCATTCATGTAACCCAGAAGACCACCAGGTAGTCAACACCAATGTAATTACATTATGTTCTCTTTATTACAAACTTGAGTTTGGACTTACTCACCTCTGACCCATAGGACAGATTGGTGAAGCAGTCCAAAACCCTCATTGGGACAGGGTTTTATAGAAAAATGGGAGCAAGTGTGGAGGTTTCCAGCCTGGCAAGAATCTAGTAGAATAACAATTATAATCTTGCAGATTGGTGCTCTGAACCAAGACCAGGAAAAATCACCAAAGATCTGAAAGTACATCTGAAACAATCAGATTAATCTTTGATGCACTGTTAGCAAATAACTAGGCAGTAACTCGAGGGTATAGACTAAGGACTAACCATAGGGTCCTTCCTGGTACATGGGTGTAGCTTTTGTTCTGCTGCAAGTCAAGTTCACTGGCTTTTATCTTCATTTAAGATAAAGGCCAGTCCCAAGATGGAGTAGATTTGGCCTCACAGAATCACACATGTTTAATCATTCTAAGACCATAGTCAATTTTGTTTGATTTTTAATTATATTTTTTCTTAAGTACGTACATGTGTAGACATGTGTATATGAAATGTATTTGATTTTTAATTATGTTTAAATGTACTCAGCAATCTACAATCTACTCAGCAATCCTTGTAGATTACTGATAGTGAGATTATGTAGCTATTTTCAGTCTTTGCTTCCCAAGTGCTGAAGGGGTATCCTGACTGAATGGTAAGAGAGAGAACACGGTTTACATTCTTATGAATGTCCTAGAGGAAACAGGATCTTGCCTTTTATGTTTACAGAATATATCTCTCATCTGAAATTTCTTCTTCATATCAAATATTTATCAGCATAGCAGGATGTATCACATGGGGCATGTTTTCTTTGATGGGTAAGGATGTTTGGATTAACAAGACTCACCAAGACAGGTTTAGAAGAGAGATCACAAGAGCAGCTGAGCTGAAAGGGAAAACTCAACCAGAATTGAGAAGTGCTTTTAATCTGAATAATTTTCCATGCATATCTTGAAATTTTATCAGAAAATGTTTATAATGCCACTTTCAATTAATTTACTATTCTTCATGTCTGCCATTTTATTTGCAATATTTTTATGAAAATCATTAATTTTAATGAGTTTTTTACAAATTTCTTCAATTTGACCAAGATTAGTTTTCTTGTTAATCTTCAATTTTATCAAAAATCCTTCATAATTCCTTTTTCAATTAATTTGCTAATCTGGAGAATAGTAAATGGAGAGAGAGAGAGAGAGCTATCATTTGAAGGCAATCTTGGGCCCTCATATGGGAGCCATGAACATTGTATGCAGGTGAAACATAGGAATGTTGAATGAGCAAGTCTTTCATATCCCCTTATAAATTCTTCACATAAGAGCATGGCCAGTGAGCAATCCTCAACAGCACTGGACTAGAGAGCAACCGGCTAATCCACCTCATCCCCGTCTAACGCATAAAGACATGATCTTGTTTCAAAGTAACAAGTGCTGGATTGTTATGGCTATTCTCAGTGGTCAACTCTATATGTAATGAGCTACATCCAGAAATGGAGGCCTTAAATGTGATTCAGATCTTGAGGCATGAAAACACAAGGTTTTGATCCAAATGATGACCTGGAAGGACATAAGGTTTTAATTCAGATATGGAAGCATATATCTCATGAAAAGTTTAGGTTCAGTCATGGTGGAACCTATCTTTAATCCCAGGAGACAAAAGCAAGTATATTTCTGAGTTCTGTACCAGCTTGTTACAGAGCATGTTTCAGTAAAGAAAAACTTAGGTCCAGGCATGTTTGCATAAAACTTAATACCACCACCCTTGTGTGAAAACCATCCAGATTTCTGTGTTCAAGTCAGTTTACTGAGCTAACTCAATGAAAGCCAAATATACACAATGGGGAATCTCACTGAAAACAGGAAGTTGTGTAAATATAATTGAACTGGGAGGGGACATATTCCATCAAAAATAGCTAATAGAATTTGACAGCTTCAGGCATGTCACTATGCATTTAGAATCAAGAATATAATAGGTTACTAGGACAACTGATTCTGAATAGTTCGAGATAAGAAACAGGCAGAGATTTAGAAGAGACTAGTGTCTCTGAAGTGAAATCTTCTGGGAAGTGTATCCTGAGAGTACAAAGAAACTGTATTCCTGAGAAAGACCTCCTGCTGGCAGTGACATAATGTGTGAGAATCTGGCAGGTAGTACTGGTTTTGATGGAATGAAATGGTCATGAAGAACACTTGACGATTGTCAGTGTGAGTGGCTAGAAAAGATTATTGGAGAAGGGACAACCCCAGTGACAGTTGAAGTCTCAGTCTTCAGTGGCTATGTGATGAAATTGAGGCTTGCCACCTTAAAGCCAGCATATGAGAAGGTATTTGTAAATTTGCTGCCTAGTTGCAGATGAAGACTCCAGTTCATTGGACATGCCAGTACCATAGAATGACCAAGAATAGCAGCAGCAACGGAGTGGAGTAAGCTAGAGCCTAGAGTGATATAGAAGGCAGAACTGGAGAGGAGTATGCCATGCCCTTTGGAAGAGTGCAAAAGACCACGTGTTAACTCCCATGAAAATACCTGCTGAATATAGTTGCTAACAGAGATTAGAACAAGCCCAAGAAAAAGAAGTGTTGTATAGTTTACAAAGCTGAAATTAGGTGGGCACTGGAAATATAGATTCAGAGTTTGTAGTTTGTCCATCTTTTTTTTAATCTTGATTTCTTCCAATATTTCCTTTCTCTATTATGTTGTGATGTTACTGCCTATCTTGTGATAGTGGAAGTATGTGAACTACCGTTTAACTTTGATTTTATAAGGGATTATATTTAAGATAATGCCTGAATCTTTCAAGAGATTTGGAACTTCTAACATTGTTCAGGCTGTGCTCTATTAGGAGGAATTTTAGAGTTATATGCAAGGTAATATGCATTATGTTATGGATAGCATCATTAGAGCACGTATACCCTCATGTTTTTGTATAAGCTTATCTGTACCCTGGTGTGGAAATTTATTGTTTAAATATGTTTGGACCATGCAATTTTGGGAATAATCAGACATATAGTCTTATTGGTTAAAGGAAGTTTTTTATTGTGTGCTACAATGGAGACAGGACTTTGTTGTGTCAAGAAATTCCACTATCAGGCTGGCAGAATTCAGAGCATCGTCCTTTCTCCCAGCAGAACACATTCTCCTGACTACTTTTAGATCATGGAGTAGATCTCCTATTATCCTCTAGCACCTTGTCTTCTTCCATGCTGTCATTCTTTCTGCCATGCTGAAAATAGAACTCTAAAACTTTATGCCAGTCACAATTATACGTCTTCCCTTATAAGAATTGCCTTGGTCATGATGTTTATTCATAGCAATGAATCCTTAAGTAAGTCACATATATTCCTTATATTTGGCCTGATATTTTAGAGCACTTGTTTAGTGATGTTTTGAAATGTACGCACAGACCCACACAAGGGCATAGTTTCAGATCACTCTAGATATTATCAAACTTCACAATAATTCCCCAGTGTATTGGAATTCCAGATCCAGAAAGTGGGAGATGGGGGTTTTTAGCCAATAGGTGTGTCGATGGGATAGGGGTAACTATAAAAGGGGATAAAATTTGAAATGTAAATAAAGTAAATATCTAATTAAAAAGATTTTTCATAGTAAACCTTTGAAATGTGACTTGCGGTCCTTACCACATTAGTTGGTATAGCCTTAAATTATAGTGTCCCAAGAATGTTTCATTCTTGCCTGTAAAGTATGCCATGTTCTGTATTTGCTAGTCTTACAGCTAGCCTCCCATGTCTCCAGGAGCAACAACAGATTTAAGTTTCATGCAATACATACTTTGTACTTTGAACTATTCTAGAACACAATCAACCAAAGCAAAACAATATGACACCTTCAGAGAACCACTTCCCTACCACAAAAAGCCCTGAATATCCTATTAAAACCAAAGCACACAAAAATGGCCTTAAATTCTATCTTAGAAAGATGATAGAGAATTGTAAAGAGGAAATTAATAAATCCCTTAATGAAATATAGGAAAATGAACTCAAACATGTAGTGGTCTTTAAAGAGGAAATGAATAAATCCATTAGAGATAAAAATAAAAATTCAATTAAACAAGTGAAGGAAATAAATAAAACTGTGCACAACAGAAAAGTGGAAGTAGAAGCAATAATGAAATCAAAAACTGATGGAATCCTGTAAATGGAAAAACTAGGGAAGGGAAGAGGAACAACAGATGCAAGTATCACCAACAGAATAAAGGAGATAGAAGTCAGAATCTAAGTCATAGATGACACAATAAAACAAAGTGATATGTAAGTTAAAGAAAATGTTAAATATGAAAAATTTCCCATATAAAACATCCAGGAAATTTGGGATACTGTGAAAAGACCTAGGAAGAGAAAAGAATAGGAAGTGAATAAGGTGAAGAGTCCCAGCTCCAAGGTCCAGAAAATATTCTCATTAAATCATAGAAGAAAACTCTCCCAATCTACAAAGAGAGAGATGCCTATAAATATACAAGAACCTTATAGAACACAAATTAGACTGGAAAAATCCTGCATCCACAAAATAAACAAAATACAAACCTACAGAATAAAGAAAGAATATTAAGATTTCAAGGGAAAAATCCATTAACATAAAAAGAAGTATAATTAAGGAAATAATGACAACCACGGCTGAAATCAATCAATTAGAGAAAATGAAAACAATACAAAGAATCCATGAAACAAAGAGTGGATTTTTTTGAGATAAATCATAAGGGTTTATTTCTAAAGACTGTACTCCATAAAATAGGAAAATCTTAATGAAATGGATGATTTTCTAGAGAGATACCACTTATGAGAAATAAATCAAGTTTTGGTAAACCATTTGAACAGCCTTAAACGCCACAAAGAAATGGAAGAAGTAATTCAAACTTTCCCCAATCCCCAAATGGCGTTAAGCAAATGGTTTTCATGCAGAGTTCTACCAAAGTTTCAAAGGAGAGCTAATACCAATATTTCTCAAGCTATTCCACAAAATAGAAACAGAAGGAACACTGCCAAACTCATTGTATGAAGCCACAGTCACACTGATACCTAAACCACACAAAGACTTAAGACTCAACAAAGAAAGAGAACTTCAGAATGGTTTCTCTTATGAATATTGATGCAAAAATACTCAATAAAATACTCAAAAAGTGAATCTAGGAGCATGTCAAAACAACATTCTTTGTGATCAAGTAGGCTTCATCTCAGGGATTCAAGTATGGTTCAATACATCCATCAACCCAATCTACCATATAAGCAAATATAAAGAACATGCCTTTGAGAAAATACATTATTCCTTCATATTAAAAATATTAGAGAGATGAGGAATACAAGGCACATACCTAAAATAGTCAAAGTAATAAATAGCAAAACAATAGCCAACATTAAGCTAAATGGAGAGAAACCTAAAACAATCTAATTAAAACCATGTACAAGACAAGTCTGCCCACTCTCTATTTTATCTATTCAATATAGTACTTGAAGTTCTAGCCAGAGCAGTAAGACAACTAAAGAAAACAAAGGATATACAGATCAGAAAAGAGGAAGTAAAAGTGTGGCTATTTTGAATGATATGATAGTATACATAAGTGATCCCGAAATTCTACTGGAGAATTCCTACCATTGAGAAACACCTTCAGCAAAATGGCACGATACAAAATTAACTCAAAGAAATAAATAGTCCTCCTTTATACAAAAATAAACTGGCTAAGAAGAAAAATTAGGGAAATAACATCCTTTACAATAGCCACAAATGATATAAAATATCTTGGTGTAATTCTAACCAAGCAAGCAAAAGAGCTGTATGATAAGAACTTCAAGAAATTGAAGAACATATCAGAAGATGGAATGAACTTCCATGCTAATGGATATGTAGGATTACCATAGTCAAAAATTGCCATTTAACCACAAACAATGTGCAGAATCAATGTAATCCCCATCATAATTCCAACATCATTTTATAGATCTTGAAAGAGAAAATCAAACTTTCATATGGCAAAATAATAATAATAAAAAAGCACAGGATAGCTAAATCATTCCCAAACAATAAAAGAAATTTCGGAGGAAACATCATCCTGACCTCAATCTACTTCAAAACAATAGTGATAAAAACTGCTTGGTATTGGTACAGAATCCAGACATGGTGATCAATAGAATTGAATTGGAAGACAGAAAAATAAACCCAAACATTTATGGACACTTGAGATTTTTCAAAGAAAGAATCCAAAACCCTACAATGGAACAAAAAAAATCATCTTCAACAAATGGTGCTAGTCTGAATGTGGTCTGCATGTAGAAGAATGAAAAGTGATACCTATTTATCACCCTGTATAAAACTGAACACCTAGTGTCTCAATGGCCTCAACATAAAACCAGACTCACTAAATCTCATAAAAGAGAAAGTAGGAAATAGCTTGACCACATTGGTACAGGTAATAACTTCCTGAACAGAACACCAATAGCTCAGGATATAAGATCAACAATAAATAAATATATTAATTAAAAACTGATATACAACCATGACCTTTCAAAGAATCAACTTGACTAAGGGTTTCGAAAACATTCTGTGCAACTATGCTCCAGCTGCATCATTGGAATTAAAGTGAATGGCCAATGCAGAGCAACTAATGTAAGTCATTAGCCTATTGTGTATACAGGAGAAGTATATAACCTTCCAAAAGCAGATCAAATATGTAATAGGAACCCAACATGTTAAATGTGACAGACAAATTAATTGTTACAATGCAGGTGGTTACATTCAGTAGTCCAACTGTGTCTCTGTGCTGAATCTAGTCACAGATAAAAGTGTTTGAAATAAAACTTTCATTAGTTCTATAAGGAGATTATTGTCTTGTCCTTATTCTCTGAACAATAGCAAATTATTAGCCCAATAATAATATTGTGGTAAGTATTATTTATTCATTTAGATCTGTCTTTCAGCATCCAGGAAGACTCACAGTTGTCACAAATTTATCTAGGATAGGTCACCTATAAAATACAGAATAATACATGAAAGATCATTTCCACACATTCTATGCTCTATACAAATACTATCACCTGTTCTTTCCCATGAAAACATGCCAGTGATTGTTCAGCCCACACAGACTCCGAGGAGCAAGGGTCTGGATCAATCTTTCACATTCACTTATGAGGTTCCAACACACATCACTGCAACACTGATGGACTCTGGTTAGAACCTTCTATCCTGTAGCAAGACAAACGTGGGTGCAAAAACTCCTAAGAAACCTTACCCTTCCCAATCATGCTGTCCTTTCAAAAATTCCTTGTCATGACCTGTAACAGTGGGCATCAGACTAGGTAGCACTCTGGACCCTAATGAAGAGGGTTTCCAGTGTCCCTCCTCATTCAGAAATCTTGGATGATTGTCCTACTACTGCAAGCAGAACTGCCACATGAGGCAGCTTGCGACTGCCCTGTGCAGACCCGAGGACAGCTGCTTTCGAGCTTTGCTTGATTCCCGAGACCAACTCTCACTCGTGTTCTGTGCGCTTTGCCTTCTGGATGTGTCCGCAGTTCTCGGGAGAGTGAGAGCCGCTCTGAAAGGATCCTGTGTGACTACTACTTGCTGCGATCCACCATTGGCAAGTACATTCGCTGCCCCTTCAAGGGGTAGTAACCCCTATCCCAGTTCTTGTTCAATTTCCCTTATGACTAAATGGCCAGACGTGTGGAAAGAGGCCAGCAAGACTCAGCACGGACTTTACCCTCTAACCACAGACCACCGGATTCCCAGCCTGCACGGCCCGGGACTCCCTTCAATGTCCCCCAACAATATATTGCCACCTTACACCAATGGAGGAAGCACTTGCTGTGTTCCCAGCCTCCACCACCTGGGACCCCCTTCAGTGTCCCCCAACAGGATTATAATACCCTACATCAACAGGGGAAGCAGATGACCAGCAGAGAACGTGAGGACTTTGCATATCTGGGGTTCCCTAGATTGACTCGGCACACATTCAGGAGACCAAAGCCCTATGAGGACCAGAGATTCAAAAAACCTGACGCTCATGTTACAGAAGAGCTATAGAAACTCAAAACTCTTATAAAGGCTTCAGCCAATCAGAGGATCCTGGACCCTCAGAGGGATGTGAAAGAGAACAAGAAATGGACAGTTCCACTTCCTCTGATGGTTCCTGCTGGCACAGTTAATCCACTAACCAGGGGCACGAAACCATCTACTATACAGACGGCCACCATAAAAAGAATGGCCTCATCTTCTGTGACCGCCCTTGGGAAGGTGAAAAGAAGCAAGTCTATGTCTACTGGGTTTGCAGAAGCTGAGGATTTTAACCAGATGAGTGTCCGAGTGCCTTCAACATCTGAAAAACACAGTACCAGTGAATAACTCAAAGATAACACAGCGCCTGGGCCATCTTTTGCTGATTTTTCTGCTGACCAACGTAAACAGGTAATTCCCCCACATATTCAAGGTTCCCTTCACACTTCCCTATCTAGCCAAGGAGATCTGGGAATTTCCACTTCTCCCCAAGATGCTCAGGGATTGTCCCTATCCAACTGAGATGTTCTGGAATTAAACAAGTGTTTCGAAGGGTCTATCGGCCCTTCCACATCTGTCCAGGCATCCAAAGACTTCCCTCTTGTGCTGAAAGCAAAAACATACCTGTCACCTCTTCCAGAAGGAGTTTCAAAATTTTATCCCCAACCCTAGATGTCTCTAATCTTTCTAATTCTCTTCATAAGCATGTTGGACGAGACACTTCTGGGTAAGGGGACCTACAACAGGTCCCATCAGACAAAGAGTGGTCCAAACCTTCTTTTTCAAAATGTAAGTTCATTGATTTATGACTTTCTCCAAATGTATCAAGGCCTACCACCTCTACCCAGGAGAGTTTAACACATATGACAGCTGACAAAGCAGGGCAGAGAGATACGTCCTCTCAAAAAGACAGCCAAAGATGTTTCCTCTCTTCCCCAAATCACCTTATGCCATCTGCTTTTTGTAAAGTGAGTTTGAGACATGACACTGCTGACCAAGGGGGTTTTAGAAATTCCCCCATTAAACCAAGAGGGCTTTCAAAGTCCTCTATCATTAAAAACTGGTATCAAATCATCTCCTACAGTCCAAAGAGGACTAAATGGAACCAAAATCCCCAAAGGGCACCTAACACCACTCTTACCTGCAAAAGCAGAGACAAAAATCTCCACATCTAAGCTGGAATCTCAAGGACCTTTGCAACTTTCAGCAGGGACTCTTGAGAGTTCCACACATAAGCAAGATGTGGTAGAAACTCCTGAGTCCACCCAAGGGACTCTCATGCACATACACAAAATGAACTAGCACCCTCACCATCTTTCCCAGGGGCTCAGATACCTTCCCAACCTGTCAGGGGGCACTAGAATTGTCCCCCCTCTACAGAAGAGTGTCAAAGACATGGTCTCAAAAGTGACATCCCACAGAAAAGGAGATTAAATCATTCTCCTGCAATGAAAGGGTAACCTGAACATGCTCATTCTAGCAGAAGACTGAAAGGTGCTCCCTCTAAACAACAAGTTTTCAGAAAGTCCCAAACTGACCAAGAATTTTTCAAACATCCCCTACCAGCTAAAAGGGCTCTCATGACTTTTCATCAGGTCACAAAGAGCCAAGATTGTTCCCAAACTCTCCCAGGGAGCCATGTAAGTTCTATATTTATACACTGTGCTGAAACAATACAACTTACCCTGCCTCCCCAGGAAACTCTAGGACATTCTGATTTGGTAGGAGAGACTTTAAAACTTTCCACATATACATCAGAGATGCTAGGATTTCCAAAACCTGTACAGGATTCTCTGATTACTACCCTATCTCATAAAGGGACTGTGGGACAGGATACATCTACAAAAGTAATTCAAATCACGGTTCCATCTTTAGCAGTGGCTCATGGATGTGACACATCTACACTAGACGTTCTAGGATATAATCCATTTGTTCTAAAGGATCTCAATCCAATCCTATATGAACAAGGGGCTATGGGACAAGATATGCACACACAAGAGTCTGTAGCATCCTGTTCATCTAAAGAACGGGGTTCCTTGGATTCCACCTGTGTACAAGAATCCATGAGACCTCCCCAAATTGTTCATGAAGCTGTGGGAACTTCCCTATATCAAAAAGAGGATCAGTCATTTTCCCCATCTACGCAAGATGCTACAGATTCTTACCCATCTGCACATAGGACTGTTGGCCAATCTCCAGGCCCAAAAATGTCTCCAAAACATCTTTCAAATACCCCAAAGACAATGAATTCCAACTTATCTTCTGAAGGGGTCTTGGAGCATGATTTGCACACCAAGTTTGCTGTGGAACCTGTCACTTCTACACAAAAATTTGTATCCCCTTCTCCAGCTGAGGAAATTTTTCGTGGAACTTCCACAAGTAAACAAGGTGGTCTAGAAACTTCCCTACCTGTCAATGAGACTCTTCAACCTCTCACATATATCCATGGTGCTGGAGGAGAGGCCACATCTACACAGAAATTTTTAGTAACTTCGCCTCATTATGAAGCAACTGTCATGACTTGCACAGGTACACAAGACACATTAGGACATTCCCCATCAGAGCAAGAGGCCATAGGATCTACTATATCTGAACAGGGTGCTTTGCAATTATCTCCATCTACCCAAGAGTGCTTTGTTTACATGCCTTCTCAGGCAGAAATAGTAGATTTCCCCCTCTACCAAAGTGGTCCTGAGACTTCCAGTTTCTAGAAAAAACAGGTTAAGTGTTGATTCTTCTGACAAAGAAGGTTTCAAAACAACTGCAAATGGGGAATTTGCATCATCTCCTGCTTCAAAAGACACATCAAAAGTCACAACTACTCCTCAGGTGAGTCCCACACATTCTATATCTGTTCAAAAGGCCTTGGAATGATCCACAAATAACCAAGGGAATGTCCAAAGTTGGCAATCTGCCAAAGGGCATGCTAGATATTCCATATCTTACCAAAAGGCTCATGGGCCTTCTGTGTCCACACACAAGGCTCTAGTATGCTCACCATGTGCCCCAGGTTTCAAGAAATTTCTTCATCTCTCTCAAGTGCTCCAGAACATTTCCCCCATGCTCATTGTGATTTGTCACTTTGCAAATCAGACGTTAGAACTACACAACTTCCTCTATGTTACAAAGGGTCTAAGGAAAAGTCCACATCTAAAAAAAATCATCTAGAAGATGTGCCTTTAGCCCAAACATATTTGAAATCTTCCATTTCTGCTAAAGTATCTAAAAATCCTTCTGACTCCAACACTCTTGCTGGAGAACATTGACCATCTACCCTAAGATTTATGGCACTACCAAAATATAATCACAGATGTCTAGAAACTTTACCAACTGTCCAAATGTCTTTAGGATGTTCAGCATCTTCCCCAGGAGCTCTGTATTCTCAGGGAAAAAAAAGAATATTTGCAATCTGGACACGGTATTCTGGAAGCCTTTGCATCTTCAATAAGTTTTTTGGGAAAATCTTCCCACCTCCCAGGAGACATGAAACTTTCCTCACAAGCACAAAGGTTTGAGGACAAGTCTCCTCAGTTCAGAGTCCTGTGGAAACTTCATCATCCTCATCTGGGTTTAGAGCATCTTTGATTTCTTTGCAAAGGCCTCTGGATCTTTGCACAAACACCCAGAGTACTGATGCTACTTTATCAACACTCGAAGGAAATCTTACACCTTTGTTCTCTCTCCCAACTAAAATGAGAACCTAACAATCTACACAAAAGATGCTAGGAAGTTTGCCATCCTAGACCAGAAGATCTGGTAATTTCTTCTTCAGCCACTGTGGTGGCTGGACACATACCAGTGGCTCCAGCACCTCTGAGCCTTTCTCCATTATCTCAGGAGACTCCATCAAATGTGTCCCATGTTTCTAGAGGTCTATATTTATCTCAGTCTGACTCAGTACCCCACCTTAATGTAATGCCACCTACTCAATGGCAACAGGGAACTCCTTCATTTCAGAAGGAAGTGTATTACTTTTGGCTATTGCCTAAGGGGCTGTGGGACAGTCCCTATTTGCATAACAGATTCTAGAATGCTCCACATCTTCACAGGGAACTCCAAGACATTTTCTGTCTGGTCTAGGCGATATGGCACATCCCCTGCATTCCCAGAGTACTAAAGGACTATTGCTATATGTGGGTCTGAATATGGGAAAATATTTACATTCTCAGAGTTCTCCAGGACATTTGAAAAATGTCTCAGGTTTTCTAAGACGTAAGCAGGCTGGTCCAGATCCTGTGGGAATTTCCTTACCTGCTCTTGCTTCAGAGGTTCTGATATCTTCCTCATCTTGCTAAGTATCTCAAGGGTGTTTGCTATCCACCAAGGAAGATTTAAATGACTCATACTCTGCACCTAATGCACAGAAACTTTTTCCATTGACTGCACAGTCCTTGGAATCTTTGGTAAATACCCAAGGACCAGTAAAGATTGACACACATTCTCAACAGAATGTGCCTTCTTTTCCATCTACACTGGGGAATTTCCCTTTACAAAGGACTCTTAATATGTCATCACTGCCACAAGGGATCCTAGAGCCTATGGTATCTCCCCATGGGCATGGTACAGAAAAAGACAATCTTAGAGAGTCTTCATCACTACAGGGGACTGTAGAAGCATCTCGACCTAAGACATGGGGCTTTAGGATCTTCTCAACATGCTCATAGGAAGGCTCAAATATTGCCATCTAATCAAGAGGCTGAGAAATATTCTCTGTCTCCTAAATGGGCTATGGGACTGCTCAAATATGAAAGTAAGACTCCAGAAAATTTGCCATCTGAACAAAGATCTTCTTCAGCTACTCAGAAATCTAAAAAAACATTGTTATCTTCCCAAGGGAGTGTAAAACCTTCATCATCTCTACCACGTGCTCAGAAACCTCCCCAAATGGAACCAGGGATTCCAACACCTGAGAGATGTAAGGAAAGGCCTCTAGAACATTCTATATCTGTACAGCAGACTGTGGATTCTTTGCCCCCTACCCCAGCATTTTCAGAGGATTCAGCATCTTTCCAAAAGAAGCTAGGTTACTCATCACACATGATAGAATCCCAGGATACTTCACCATCGTCCAAGGGGTTACAGGCCATTTGCCACATAATGGGGCTATGAGAAGGCACAAATCTAAAACTAAGACTCTAGAAAATTTGCCATGGGAACACCCAATTT
The DNA here is from genome assembly GCA_036184385.1 of Tokudaia muenninki. Classification (NCBI taxonomy): domain Eukaryota; kingdom Metazoa; phylum Chordata; class Mammalia; order Rodentia; family Muridae; genus Tokudaia; species Tokudaia muenninki. The sequence continues at coordinate 68,632 of BTHS01001472.1, read as the reverse complement.
CTTCTTTTCCTGAGGGAAGTAAAAAAGCATTGTTATCTTCCCAAGGGAGTGTGAAACATTGATCATCTGTACCAAGTGCTCAGAAAACTCTGCAAACTACATCAGGGACTCTATCAACTGTGAGATGTAAGCAAGGGTCTCTAGAACATTCTATGCCTGTCCAGGATACTGCGGATTCTTTGCCATCTACCCAAAGGTTTCCAGAGCATTCAGCATCTTTTGAAAATAATGTAGGGCACTCATCATGCAGGATAGAATCTCAGGATACCTCACCATCTGTCCAAGGGTCTACATGCCGTTTGTCACACCTCTCAGGGCACACAGGACATTCACAATATGACTCAGGATCTCAGGATTTTTCTTTAGAAGTCTCAAGTAATCTAGCACATTTCCTATCTATCAAACTTTGCATATCTGCTCAGGCAACACTGAACCTGTCACCATATACTCAAGAGTCTCTAAAGCAGTCATCATCTGCCCAAAAGATTCTGGGAATATCTGAGTCTACCCAGTGTACTCATAATCATTTGTCTCCTGTCTCAGGTTCTTTGGGAATGTCTCCATGTATGTCAAGTACTACAGGAAAATTGCCACATGCCCCAAAGCCTCGTGGTCTTTACTCACCAACACAAGAAATTGCAGTCCCTCCACCGTCTTTGCAAAAAGCTGTCACAACTTTCACAAACAAATCTTGATCTGAACACGTCAGTACAAATTTCTCCATTACCGTCACCATCTATTCAGGTACCTGGGCAAGCTTCCCTTTATGCAGAAGCCGCTTTGGGACAGCGCAGAACTGCACATGGAGTTGAAGAACTTTTGCTTCCTAGCTTCGGGACTCTAGGTAATAAAGAAAGTTACAAGCAGGAACTAGGAATTTTTCCATTGGCCCAAGTGCATTTGGGAATCTCCTTACCTGAAGAAGGAACTTTAGGATCTTTGTCATCTGCACAAGGGGTTCTGGGAACTTCCCTATCTGCCCAAGGGCTCAGAAACTATCCACATCCAAAGAGGAACCCATGGGAACTGTGTCACCTGTTACAACATCTTTCAAACATTCAACTCCTTCCCAGAAGTATCTCAAATTTTCTCAATCTGATCAACAAACTCTGCAATGCTCATCCTGTTCCCCACAGACTACTGGACCTTTTCTATCTAGCCAGAAAAATCTAGGAACTTTTTCATCTTCACCAGGTTATCTAGAATACTACCCACCTGTACCATGTGGTCAGATACATCCACTATCTACTCAAAAAGCTGTGGGACTTTTCCTAACTTCTAAAGTGCAGAAGAAAAACTTCACAGCCCCAAAAGGAACTTTGCCTGTGAAAAGTTCTTTGTCACACATACAAAGGAATCGAGAACATTCGTCACATTCCATCTGGGATTTGGGACAAAATACACACACTCAGAGTACCTTGGAATGTCTGCCATGTGTGAAGGAAGATGTGGAATCTTCTGAATCTGATTCAGTATCTATAGGATCTTTAATATCATCACATCCAGGTGAATATCTAGGTCTTTCTGCACCACAACAGACTGCATTATCAGATCCCGGTGGTATGGAACCTTGCCTATCAGCAAAAAGGACTCTGAAAGGGACTAAATCTAAATAAGTGACACAAGGCTCTTCCCCATCTACTCAGAGCACTGGAGGACATTCCTTATCTGCACAAGCCACAGTAGGTCAGTCCACATCAGCACAGCTGACTGTGGGTACTTTGCCACCAAATCCAGGACCTCCAGGTTCTACCCAAAATACTCAAGTGCTCCAAGGACCTTTGCTATCTGATCAAGGGCTTCTGGAAATTTCTTTAGCTGCAAAAGTAACTCAAGGTTCTTCTTCATCTTCCCAAGAGGCTTCTGGAAATTCCATTTCTGCCAAAGGGTCTCTAAAACTGTCCACATCTAAACAAGAGATTGTACCAACTGTGTCACCTGCTCAAAAGGCTTTGCAACCTCCAACTTCTTGCCAGGAGCTGGAAGATCCTTTTCTTCTTCTTCTCAAAATATTGCACAAAGATCCACATCTTCATCGAGGGACACTGGATCTTTCCTAGCTAGCTAGAAATCTCAAGCATCCATTTTGCATTCACCAGCAGATGTGTGTCACTCACCATCTGTCCTAGGTGGACAGCAGTATCTTGCACCTACTCCAGGGGTTCTAGAAGATTTGCAGCCATCTTCTCAAAATCCCAAGGAATTTTCCAAGGCAGAAGAGGGAACTTTGCCTGTGCAAACTTCTTTTTTCTACAACCAAAGGAATCTAGAAAATTCAGGAGATTCAACAGGGATATCGGGACAAGACAAAAAAATCACAGAGTACTGTAGGTTATTTGCAACCAGTGAGGAATTTTGTAGCATCTTCTCAATTTGCTTCAGCGACTCTAGAAACTTTGCCACCATCACCTCCAAACCTGGTTAACAGTAATCTTCTACCCAAGGAGGTGCAGAAACTTTCCCGTCTGGTCAAGGGTATCTAGCACCTTTGCAATCAGCTCAAGAGATTCAGAAATGTTCTATCTCAGCCCAGGCAATGATGAATACATCACAATGTTCCAAATATTCTTATAATTCTCTGGGTCGTTCCTCCTCAGAACAAGGGACTCAAACATCTTCTGATTCTGGTCATAGAGCTGTGAGTCCCTCTCTATCTTCACAGGGGACTGTAGATCTGTCCACATCTACACAGACGTCCACTGAAAATTCTACATCTTCATAAATGTTTTCAAGTCCTTCCTTATATACACAAGCTATAAGTACACAGTCCACCTGTGCACACTGCAAAATAGCAGACTCACCATCTTCCCCAGTGCGTCAGGGATGTTCCCACCCTGCTGAAAACATGGCAAGAACTTTGAAATCTGACCAAGGATCTCTGAGAATTTCTGCAACTGCACAAGGCTCTGTAGAGCCTTTGTCATTTCCCCAGGGGACACTAGAATATTCATCATCTGCACCCGATGCAAAAAAAATCTTCAACAGCTACCCCAGAGCATGTAGTATCTCATGAATCACCACTGGAACTTTCAATATCTGCACAACTTAGTCCCTTACTTTCTTCCCTAAGCCTTTTTGGTCCTTCCCTTTCCACAGAAGAGACTTTTGATCTCTCTAAACTTACAGAGGGACCTTCTACTTCAACCAGGGACCAAACGAGTCTTTGAATTCTCCAAAACAGGTCAAACAAACAGATCCATCTGCTTCAGGTTCTTCAGGATCTATGTATTCTTCTCAAAGTCCCATGGTAATCTCTTTATCTGGACAAGCAACAGTAGGACATGTATTATCTGCCCTAGGGCTTTTGACAATGTCCTTATCTGCTCAATTGTATCCAGGACGTTTATTATCTATTCAAGAAGCTGGAGGTCCTTGCCTGTCTTTACAGGGCAATCTGGAAGGTTGCACCTGTACACATGGCAGAACAGGAATATCCAATGCTTCACCAGGAGATTTGGAAATTTCAGCATCTACCACAGTGAGTCTAGGATCTTCTCCATCTGTCCAGTTGGATTTGAGAGTGTCACAACCAGTCTTATTGTCTTTGAAACCTACCCTGTCTGACCAGGGAGTTCCAGGTATATTGAAATCTGACCAAGGGCCTCGAGACACTTCCTTGTTGTCCCAAGAGCCTCCAGGATCCTGTTCGGAAAAAGGTGCTTTAGGATATTCACCATCTGATACAGATGATCTTGGACATTCTGAATCTAGCCAGGGCACACTGGAAACATTGCCACATATGCAAAACAGTGCAGAAATAACACCTGTCACCTGTCAAGAGATTAGAGAACCTTTGTTAGCCACACAAGATTCTCTCAGACTTCCACATCATTCATCACTTCATCCAGAGGCAGAAGAACCTCTGCCATGTACCGAAACCATTTTTAAATTTTCAGATTCTGAGTCAGGGTCTTTAGGATCTTTGTCATTCGAACTAGGGACTCTGCGAATTTTGACACATGATGAAGGTGTTCAGGGCCCTTTAGTATCTGAACAAGGGATCCTGGGAACACCAACATCTCCCCAGGAAACTTTAGAATTTTCTAAACTAGCCCAGGGGCCTGTAGAACCTATGCCATCTACTCAAGACACTGGGGGTACTTCCTTTTCAACAGAGTTTCCTGGACTGTCCCTTCATTCACATGGTGACTTTATTCCTACTACTTCTCTTAAAAAAATGCCTGAGACATTCCCCTTTTCCCAAGAAAAGATCTAGACATTTCAGTTCTACCCAAAGGATATTGAAATATGTCCCATTTCCTGAAGGGGATATCAGATCTACCCTTTCAGAATTTGAGGCTTTAAAATGCATCTCTTCTGCTGAAAGTAGTCTCACATCTTCCAAGTATGCTGAAAAGGACTCAATCACCCCTTCTGATTCTGACAAAGGAGTCTATGTATCTTCACAAACTAATGAGGATGACCTAAGTATTTCCCCATCTCCCCAAGGCATTCACAGAAGGTCCAAATTTACCAAAACCCCATCAGAAAAGGCCCCTTCCGATCAAAAGGACTTTCAAGCTTCCTATTCAGAACATGAGAGTAGCAAAACATGCTTTTATCAAAAAAGGGCTCAGACATTCTTCATCTACCATAAAAGATAAGAAATTGAAAGCTTCTCCCCAAGAGTGCATCTCTGCGGAAGAGTGCATGCCAACCACTCCCTGTCATGAAGAGAGCCTCAGGCATTCCACCTCTCCTCATGAGATTCCTAAACACACTGCTTCTACCAGGAGAAGACGGAGGAATGCCTCTAATCCCCAATGAGCCCTGAACACTTCTGCAGACCAAGATGGTATTGAGTCATCTCCAGGTGGAGACAGTACCAATAGGGTTGTCAACTTTTCTTCATCACCCCAAGAGGATGTCAGCCATCCTATTTCTACTAATGAGTTTTCAGAACATGTTCATATTGTTCAAGAGGGAGAGAAACCTTCCATTAGTGCCAAACGGGAGCCCGTGGCTTTGGTTCCCATTCTCTGGGTATTCATACCTCCACCAGCTCCAAAAGGGAGTGCCACATCTTCCGCTGTCAACCAAGGAAATTACAGATATACTGTATGTCTATCAGAGGATGTGATACCTGCCCTCTCTTGCCTAGGGAGAGATCCATCATTCCAATATGAATTTGGGTAACCACTTTGTGAAACTTCTTTCCTAGGAGGCCACAAATATTCACATTTTGTCCGAAGCAATCTCAAAAGAATCCCACTGCAAACGGGAAGCTGTCGTTCTTTCCTCTTCCCTAAAGGAGCTATCCGATCTTTTCAATCTGACCAATGTGGACTTGGACTTTCCAGTTCTCACCAAAGGAAGAGTAGATATTTGTCTCCAGTTTCAAGTAGCCTCAGAACATTTCAGACTAAAAGGGATGGCTTCACATATGCTCCCTCTAAGAAACTGGGCACCAGAGAAGCTTTTTATAACAAAAGAGACTTCAGAAATGTGTCCTCTAATCAAAAGTCAGTCAGATCTTCAAGTTCTGTGCTAGGAAGCTTTCAACGTACTCCTTCTACCCTAGGTGGTACCAGAGCTTCCCAGTCTGCCAAATGGAACGTGTAAGAGGGCCCATCATAAGAGGGTGGCCTGGGCCCTTCTCTCTCACCATGGCATTTTCAGTTCTTTTTTATCCACAAGCCACCCTCATGTATCTCACTATGTGCCCAAAATGAACAACGGAAGTTTAAAACTTGATCTTCTCATCAGCCATCTCTCAAACTTGCAAATTCCACTCGTAGCTGCCTCAGATGCATATTGAGGCATTAAGTAGGCCCCTCTGACTGAAAGTACAAGAAGAATCCCACTTATGATTAATAGTAGCTCACAATTTGTAGCCAGAATCACATGCTATAAAATTTTCTCCTCATGGAGAATGATATATGCTTCTTCTGACCAGTGAGGGCCTAGAACTATGTGGTTGGACCTAATCAGTGACAAATCAACTCCCTCAATCTAAGGTGCACTGAATGTATCATAGTCTGATCCTCTGACCTCATGACCTCGGTCCAAAGAATAGGGCCTTGGTGCCTGAGGTCCTAGGGTCTAAGAGTAGCCAAGAAAGCCATATTCCTGGATATTTACCCTAAAGTTGGACAGTAGAAATGAGAAAGCCATGTCATGTTCAGAAGTAGGCAGCTGATTTATCAGGAGACATAGCTGGGAACTGCCTTCTAGCCTGTAGGAGATTGATTACACTGCTACCTGACCTGCATGATATGGATGTTCTAGGTTCCCATGAAGTCTCGATAAGGAAATATTCTCTACAATCCAAATTGTCTGTTGATCTTTCCTGGATACTGGTGTTTCTGTTTTCCCTTTACATGATATGAAGTTTTCTGTCTCTAAAGAATTAATAGATTTTGTGTGGATAAATCTACATTCTCATTCTGGCAATGGGTCCAAATCACGTTTCTGACACAGAATCATCAGATGTATCCCTTCAGAACCAGGAGGACTTACACTTTCCCCCTTGCCTGAAGTAGAACTAAAATCATTCTCAAGGGCTTAAGGGGTGGTCAGGCACACTCTGTGTAAACCAGGAAGATAATGGCACTCCAGGCATTCTTCTCAAATAAGATTCAAACCTAGCACATAATCACAGATCTTCCCACTTTCTGTGTGGTCCAAGGGGCCTTCTGATTTGTCTATTCTAATCCAGTGTTCCTTAGATATTTCCCAATAACATAACATTCCTGCCTAGATCCAATATGCCAGGGCTGGAGAGATGGCTGACCAGTTAAGAGAACTGAGTGCTCTTCCAGAAGTATTGACTTTAATTTCCAGCAGCACCATCTGTAATGGTCATCTAATGTCACCTTCTGGTGTTTCTAAAGAGAAGAAGAGTATACTCACACACATGAAATAGAATCATTATGCCTCACAACATTGAGTGTTTCAGATGTACCCACTTAACATCAAATGTGTCAGAAACTCCTCAGTGTTCAAGGCAGCATTAACAAACAATTCGTTTGAGAACCTGAGACCTCAGTTATTCTTTAGTTGCTCAAATAGCCCTCAGAGTTACCACTTTATTACAAAAGTGTCACATAGGTCCTGAATGACTGAAGAAGCCCTGAGAGAGTTGTCATAATAAGCAAAGAACTTCAGACCTGGACAACATCTTAAGAAGGACACAAATATAATCCTTTTGCTATACGTGTGCAATAGCATTGATACAATCCTAATTGGGACTCAGATATACCCTTCTAGAAGCAGGGTATTTTATGTTTCCATCTAATAATTCCATCAAGTCAGAAGCAAATTAACCCATAACTTCAAAGGGGATGACACCCAGTTGGATTATCTTTTGAATAATATCTTAGCCTTATTTCCCTCTAACCACAGTAGCCCTCCTAAAAATACAGTCTTCTCAGGAGTGCGTGGGATATTTTATCTCTGATAAAGGGGTATTTCTCCAGAAGTCAATCCTGGAACCTTATGCCACTAACTTGAGTACAGTCACATGAAATGGTGTGAAAACATCAGTCTAACTCAGTTCTGGTTGGTTGAACATAATTCCTAAGAGGCTATCATGCTGAGGAGACATACCCAAGTTTTCTTCAGGAATCGTGGTATCTATATTTGGTCTCTTGCCTCTTCAGCTAAAGATAGGGATACCCTAGACTGTGATGTACAGTCAGAAGGTGAGACAATGTTAGGACTTCAGGAGCTAAGGTAAGCAATTTGATTTTACTTCCAAATACTGTGGGATTTTTTAAAATTCTGATTTTCTCTCCTATCACAAGGATCTCAGCACCTCTTTTCTTCCCAGGGTACTCATTCCTTCTAACTTTGTTTAAAGAGGCATAATATACTCCCACTGAGGAAAAGGGAGACTCAGATCATTTCAGTTTGTCTAAAGGAGGCTTAGACATTCATTTAGGTTGAGGAATACCACACAACTTCCTGATATTATGGATTGTGCCTCAGATATTTTTCCTAATGTTTCTCAGAGTTTTTCTTCAGTTCAAAGTAAACTCTAGGTTCAAAAATGATGCAATGAAGAATCTTTGACATGAATATTCTGCCAAGGAAGAAACATACATACTATCTACTTTGAATAAGGGAAATATAGATACTCCCTTAAATTTGAAGGGTGTTTATTACAAACTCTTCTGTTTGAGGAGGTTAAAGAGAAACCACTGATATGAAAATTTACACAGGTGTTCTTTTTTTAAGAATATTTTAAATCAATATCCCGTGACAATAGTTTCCTCAGAGAATCCATTTCTATTCATAGAATATTCAGTTCTTTTCCTCTAAGAGATCATAATGTTTCCCTTCTGACCCAGATGACCAGGAATGCCCTAATGACTGAAGGGAGGGCAGAACATTCTGAAATGATATCATGGGTCATGACAGGAAAAAACTGATCCCTAATCTAACTTCTATCTTTAAGACTGTCACTTGAAATATAGCACTTTCATCTTTGTTGCCCATATCTGGATGCCTCTGGACACCTTGTGGAGAAGATAGAGCCAGTGATTACCAACCAATTTGTAAGAAAAATGCTCTGATTGCTGACAAGCTCACCTCAGAGTCTCAGAACACATAGGTGTTCTGGACTGTGAAGACATTTGCACCTGATAAGGTATATTCTGCACCTTCTTCCAATTCCCAAGGTAACCTTTTGCGCGAGGGATTCTGTGACATTCCTACACATTTTTATCCTCCCAACATATTCTCTCTCTCAAAAATAGAGCCCAAGATGTAGTCAAATAGACTTGTAACTAAGTGATCAGGCATAATTCCAAAGGTGGCTCCTTCTGTAAATAAGGGACTCTAGTTCACTTCGGTTTGAGGTCCCCTAGTGCAAGTTTAGAATCAGAGCATAGAAACTGTGCCATCTGCCTTCCAACAAGTCAATATAAATGTAATAAGTTCAACATTTCTGCCTAGATCTGAATAGCTGAACACACTAGAAGTAACCTGGCCAGCAACAATCATCCAAACCCTTGGGAACAGGACAGAAACTGCTGGCTCCTCTCTACCAGAATGAACCCAAAATTTAAAGATGCAAACCTCTGAATAAGAATTGGAGACTTATAGTCATTGCTGGAAACTATCTCGTTTATATAAGGTACAATGGACCCTTGTCAATTTGGCCTTAGACATTTCCTCTCTTACATGGGGCTCACATTTCCCAGTCTTACTTTTTTCCTTCTCCCTACATTGAGCAGAATGGTAGAAGTCTCCTTCGACTAACCTTGCCCGAGGCCCCATTTGCCCAATGGGGCTCTAAACAGGTATTATGGCTTACACGGTCCATATACATATTGTTATTCCTGCCAAGTGACCTTGAGTTTTTTTTTTCTTAAATGGCTAGCAGATTAAGGGAGCCTTATACCACATGTTCAATATAAAAGAACATCTGACCTTCCAAGTCTTCCCAGTAGGATTGTGGGACTATTGTCCACCTCTGTTCAGCAAGTGGATTTTAGAACTTCAGTTTCTGCAAAAGGAACCCTAGGAAAACAAAATCTATTGAAAGGACTCTTAAAACTAGCTCTTGTTTCAAAGGGGTTGTTCAGATCTCCACCCTCTACACTAGGAGACTTCACATTTTCCTGAGCAACTAAAGAAATATCAGAGGTTCTCATTAGCCCACACCTTACACAACCAGTTCTATTAACTAAGTTTGCTTTAAAGTTAACCCCTCTGTCCACGATATCCATACAACATATTTGCAACAAATGGCACCTTAACTTTTTCTCCTTTTAGATCATAGGACAGAAGACAGAAATCTGAAATTGTCTCTCATTCCCTGTGTCTCAAAGTTGGTCATCAAAATGCACTGTTTCTATCTTTTATTCACAGACGTGTGCAGCTGAACACAGATTTGAGGAAACATCAATGCTTGCATAAATACTTATCCTGTATGAAGTCCATTGTGACATTGCCTAGATTCTCAAAGATTTTGCACAGGGTATGCATATGGGGAACATACTTGGAAGATAGTGAGGCAGAGTTTGAACATTTCTCTAGTACCCAGTGTATCCTAGAACCTTCCTCTGCTGACCATGGATGAACTGAATATTTCTGTTCTGCAATATATGACTGGGGACCTCTACCTTATAAACTAAGACTTCAGGATTTCTCCTTCATTGAAGTTGGTCTTAGAACTTCCCATTCTGAGAAGGATTTCTCAGAACTCCTCTACTTCCCAGATATTTCACACTGTAGTTCTGAGAACTCTGCCTCAGTTCTTCCCTTCCCCAATAATGTGGCCTTAGATCTTATTCACCTTTGCAAGAGGTAATTCGAACCGCTGTCATTGACCAAAGGGAGATTCCTCATCACTTTATTCCAAGGGTGACATTAGAAATGCTCTTTTGAATAATAATCTATTATGCTTTTTGTCTTCAAACATTCTGTTATGTCTTTGAACTACACCATATGTATATTCTCTACATAAGGGAGATTCAAGCCTTTCACCTTTTCCCATGACTGCTAGAGAAATATCATGCTCCTCTCTTGTTTGAGGTTCTAGCTCCTATGTGTAGAATTACGAACTGGATACTAGGTTATGCTCTTCAGTCCAATTGCATTGCTGCTGCTCATATGTGAACATATTAAGATAAACTGAAGGAAGGTAAACAGCCAGGGACAGCCATCCAGGCTGTTTGAAACAGACTTGGGTTGTTGCCTTAACTCCGTCAGACTAAACACAAGAACTTCTACCCACTACAGAAGAGTTGGAAGCTGAAGATCATTTGGGGGATCTCCCTCTACTGAACAAGGTGACAGGGACATTCATGCTTACAATAATATTGCATGGCACTCACCCCATTTTCAAGGGTTTCTAACCCATTCCTTTGCACTACCAGGTCTCAAAATTTTCTCTTTTTTGTGACAGCCCAGTGCTTCTTCCCTCCCAGGTTACCTCAGTCCTTTTACTTCATTGAAGAGAATATCAGAACTCTCTCCTACAATTAACCTACTGCAGACCTTCCCCATTTGCCCAAGGTGGACTATAGTGCTCATTTAGTGGAAAGTCACTCAAATTTTCTGTTTCTTTTAAAGGAGGAGTAAGTCATTTCTCTTGTGACAAAAGATGCCCCAGACTAAATAATCCTTATGCCATTCCACCAGTAGAAGCTAGAATCAGATCTATTCACATGCAGTTCTCTGTAGTGCAAAAGGAGTCCATGGTTTCCTCTTTCAACCACAAGAACTATAGACGTCCAGTCCCTGGCCAAGGGTATATGTTCCATGGAAAAATTATGAGAGAGACCTCAGGTCTCTGAGAATGAGAAGGTCTCATTCATTCCATCTATAGCATAGGAGATTCAGATGTAGCCTCTAGCTATGGGATGCACAAGATCATTGCTTCATTCCAAGGGCAGCTTGCACATAACTTTAAACTCATATTTCCTTAGTGCCAATCTCTGTGACCAAGATTGCCAGGCAAACACAATTTCAACCTCACAGTGGGACCTCACAATTTTTTGGTTAGATGACAAAGGCCAGAAAACAGAAATATAAAAGTAATCTCCATGTGAACTTCCTACAGGTGGTTTTCAAAAATGCAGTGTTTCTGTCTCTAATTTAAGGATGTGTACAGACCAACACAACTTTGAAGGAGACTCAGAGTTCAGACAACCACTCCCCCTGTTTGAATTGCATGCTGAGTGCTTCTTATGTTCTTACCAGCAGTATAAGCAGCATATGGGTAATGGAAGCTTGGAAGACCTGATGGAATGCAATGATATTCTACCATAATATTCTCCCACTACCCAAGGTAAAATAGATTTTCCCCTTCAGCACAATGTGGTGACTGGAGCTTACTATTTGGTTAAAAAAGGGCACGAACATTCTTTATAAGCTAAGCAGTTCAGCATGACACCCTAAGTTGCAGTTATGAATATAGGCTACACAAACTGCACCTATTTTCCAGGAATCTCACACTATGACCTTTGGTTGAAGAGTCACCAGCACTTTAATTGAGATAGGTGGCCTTCATGCCTTTCTGTTGTTACAAATAATACCCGAAACCTTCCTTTTCTGTCCAAGATCAGTTATAAGAATGACTGGAGTTTACTATTGGGACCTCAGTATTTTCATTTTGCTCAAGATGTCCAAGATCAAAGTATTCTCACAGCATCCTCCACATACACATATGCCTCAAACATAACCCTCCATTCATGAGATTTAGATTTTTTACTTCTAACCATGGCCTCAAGGAAAATATATGTGGGACAAAATGGACTAAACTAAATTCTGCCATGCATTGACAGAGCCTAAAACTTAGGTCATCTCTCCTTCATTCACACACCCATATAACTGATGATAAGCTTTAAGAGGATTTAGAGACTAACAATCATGACTGATGAATAATTCTTGTATTGCTGCCAGGCCTACCACGGAGTAACTGAAGATGGGAATCTTCTAAACTGTCAAGTAGTCCTACGTCCTCTTCTCAAAGCAGACTAGAACACTCCATTGTCCTTAAAGAGGACTGGGACTTTTAGCAGTATTCAAGTCTGTTTCAAACTTCTAATCCTAAACATGAATACTTAGACAACAAATTTCTCTCCTTTATGTACCAAATGCTCCCTCTGTATCTAAGAAGGTCCAATATCTATCTTGTAAGCCTGACATTCACAACAGAGAGTGATCCAGACCTGTCCTGTCTGATTGCGGAAATCTCATAATTCCCTATCTTCCCAGTGCATCTCTACATCCAATTTCCAATTTTTGTGACCTGGGCAGCACTAATGTGACGTAAGAGATTTCTGAGCACTCTGTAGTGTGGAACCAAACAGAGGAGTATCAAGGCAAGGGTAAATCAGATTATAGTCTTTGTTGTGTTCCCTTAGATTGAGACGTCAGGTCTTCCATGCAGAGGAATATGTGGATCAACATATATGTGAAGAAGACATGAAACCTGAGACTCCTATATTGCAGACTTTTAGAAGACTTCTAAGACTCTTGTCATGTCTATAATGGACACACAGATGTTGTGTATTCTAGATTGTGATTTCAAGTTTGGAGCTGATGAAGGAGTGAGTGCTTGGAATGTCCTAGAATTCTCAAGATATCAATCAACCTTCAACATCTGCTCAAAAGGGCTGCAGATATAAAATAAATATAATATAAAATAAATATAATATAAAATATATAAATATATATAATTGATAAATATAATATAAATATAAATATAAAATAATTATAATATAAAATGTTTATAAATATAATATAAATATTATATATATAAATATAAATATATATAAAATAAACATAAATATAAATATTCATAATATATAATATGATATAACATATTATATTATATATTTATATTATAATTATATAATTATATTATATGTTAATAAAATATATATAATATAATATATAAATAAATATATAAATAAATAAATAAGATCTAAAAAAGGAAGTAGAAACAACTAAGAAATCACAAAGGGAGACAACTTTGGAAACAGAAAACCTTGGGAAGAAATCAGGAGTCATAGATGCAAACATCAACAATAGAATACAAGAGATGGAAGAAAGAATCTCAGGTGCTGAAGATACCATAGAAAGCATCGAATCAACAGTCAAAGAAAATGCAAAATGCAAAAAACGTGTAAACCAAAACATCCAGGAAATCCAGGGCACAATGAGAAGACAAAACCTAAGGATTATAGGTATAGATGAGAGTGAAGACTTGCAAATTAAAGGGCCAGTAAACATCTTCAACAAAATTATGGAGGAAAACTTCCCTAACCTAAAGAGAGAGATGCCGATGAACGTACAAGAAGCCTACAGAACTGCAAACAGACTGGACCAGAACAGAAATACCTCCCGTCAAAGAATAATCAAAACACCAAATGTACTAAACAAAGAAAGAATATTAAAAGCAGTAAGAGAAAAGGGCCAAGTAACATACAAAGGAAGACCTATCCGAATCACTTCAGACTTCTCACCAGAGACTATGAAATCCTGGGCAGATCTCATGCAGACACTAAGAGAGCACAAATGCCAGCCTAGACTACTATACCCAGCAAAACTCTCAATCACCATAGATGGAGAGACCAAGATATTCCATGATAAAACCAAATTTTCACAATAACTTTCCATAAATCCAACCCTGCAAAGGATAATAGGCGGAAACCGCCAATACAGGGAGAGAAACAACACCCTGGAAAAAATGAGATAGTAACCGTCTTGCTTCAAACCCAAAAGTAGATAACCACTCAAACATAAAGATAGCATCAAGAATGGCAGGTGGCAATAATCACTATGCCTTATTCTCTCTTAATATCAATGGTCTCAATTCCCCAATAAAAAGACATAGACTAGCAGACTGGATACGTAAACAGGACCCTGCATTTTGCTGCATGCAGGAAACGCACCTCAGTGTCAAAGACAAATACTACCTCAGAATAAAAGGCTGGAAAACAATTTTACAAGCAAATGGCCCCAAGAAACGAGCCAGAGTTGCCATCCTAATATCAGATAAAATTGATTTTCAGCCTAAAGTCATCAAAAAAGACACAGAAGGACACTACATACTGCTTAAAGGAAAAATCCACCAAGAAGAACTCTCAATTCTGAATATCTATGCTCCAAATGCAAGGGCACCCTCATTTGTAAAAGAAACTTTACTAAAGCTCAAAGCACACATCGAACCTCACACAATAATAGTGGGTGACTTCAACACTCCGCTCTCTGAAATGGATCATTCAGGAAAGCAGAAACTAAACAGGGACACAGTGAATCTAATTGAAGCCTTGGACCAAATGGAACTAACATATATATATAGAACATTTCATCCTAGAGCTAAAGAATACACCTTCTTCTCAGCACCTCATGATACCTTCTGCAAAATCGACCATATAATTGGTCACAAATCAGACCTCAACAGATATAAGAAGATAGAACTAACTAATCCCATGCCTACTATCAGATCACTATGGAATAAGGGTGGTCTTCAATGGCAACAAAAACAAAAGAAAACCCACATACACATGGAGGCTGAATAATGCTCTACTCAATGATAACTTGGTCAAGGTGGAAATAAAGAAAGAAATCAAAGACTTTTTGAAATTTAATGAAAATGAAGGCACAACATACCCTAATTTATGGGACACAATGAAAGCAGTGCTAAGAGGAAAATTCATAGCCCTGAGTGCCACCATAAGGAAACGGGAGACAGCATACACTAACAGCTTAATGGCACACCTGAAAGCCCTGGAACAAAAAGAATTAAACACACCAAAGAAGAGTAGAAGGCAGGAAATCATCAAACTCAGGGCTGAAATCAATCAAGTAGAAACAAATAAAACCATACAAAGAATCAACAAAACGAGGAGTTGGTTCTTTGAGAAAATCAACAAGATAGATAAGCCCTTAGCCAGACTAACCAGAGGGCACAGAGACAGTATCCAAATTAATAAAATCAGAAAAGAAAAAGGAGAGATAACAACAGAAAACGAGGAAATTCAAAAAATTATCAGATCCTACTACAAAAACCTGTATTCAACACAACTAGAAAATCTCGAGGAAATGGACAATTTCCTTGACAGATATCAAATACCAAAATTAAATCAGGATCAAATAGACCATCTAAACCGCCCTATAACCCCTGAAGAAATAGAAGTTGTCATTAGAAGTCTTCCAACCAAAAAAAGCACAGGTCCAGATGGTTTCAGTGCAGAATTCTATCAGACCTTCAAAGAAGACCTAACACCAATACTCTTCAAACTGTTCCACAAAATAGAAACAGAAGGAACACTACCCAACTCGTTCTATGAAGCCACAATTACACTAATACCAAAAGCACACAAAGATCCGACAAAGAAAGAAAACTTCAGGCCCATCTCTCTTATGAATATCGATGCAAAAATACTCAATAAAATTCTTGCTAACCAAATCCAAAAACACATCAAAACGATCATTCACTACGATCAAGTAGGCTTCATCCCAGGGATGCAGGGTTGGTTCAATATAAGGAAATCCATCAATGTAATCCACTATATAAACAATCTCAAAGAAAAAAACCACATGGTCATCTCATTCGATGCTGAGAAAGCATTTGACAAAATTCAGCATCCTTTCATGCTAAAGGTCTTGGAAAGATCAGGAATTCGAGGCCCATGTCTAAACATAGTAAAAGCAAATTACAGCAAACCGGTAGCCAGCATGAATCTAAATGGAGAGAAACTTGAAGCAATTCCACTAAAATCAGGGACTAGACAATGCTGCCCTCTCTCTCCATATCTTTTCAATATAGCACTTGAAGTTCTAGCTAGAGCAATTAGACAACAAAAAGAGGTCAAATGGATACAAATTGGAAAGGAAGAAGTCAAACTATCACTATTTGCAGACGATATGATAGTATAATTAAGCGACCCAAAGAACTCCACCAGAGAACTCCTACAGCTGATAAATGACTTCAGCAAAGTGGCCGGACAAAACATCAACTCAAGCAAGTCAGTAGCCTTCCTATACTCAAAGGACAAGCAGGCTGAGAAAGAAGTAAGAGAAATGATACTCTTCATGATAGCTACAAACCATATAAAGTATCTTGGTTTGACTCTAACCAAACAAGTGAAAGATCTATATGACAAGAACTTCAAGTCTCTGAAGAAAGAAATTGAAGAAGACCTCAGAAGATGGAAAAGTCTGCAATGCTCATGGATTGGCAGAAATAATATAGTAAAAATGACCATCTTGCCAAAAGCAATATAGAGATTCAATGCAATCCCCATCAAAATCCCAAGTCAATACTTCATAGAGTTAGAAAGAGCAATTCAAAAATTCATCTGGAATAACAGAAAACCCAGAATAGCTAAAACTATTCTCAAGAGTAAAAGAACCTCTGGGGGAATCAGTATCCCGGACCTCAAGCTGTACTACAGAGCAATAGTGTTAAAAATCGCATGGTATTGGTACAGTAACCGGCATGTAGATCAATGGAACAGAATTGAAGACCCAGAAATGAATCCACACTCCTATGGTCACTTGATCTTTGACAAAGGAGCTAAAACCATACAGTGGAAAAAAGATAGCCTTTTCAACAAATGGTGCTGGCTCAACTGGAGGTCAACATGCAGAAAAATGCAAATTGACCCATTCTTATCTCCTTGCACTAAGCTCAATTCCAAGTGGATCAAAGATCTCCACATAAAACCAGACACACTGAAACTAATAGAATGGAAACTAGGGAAGAACCTTGAACATATGGGCACAGGGGAGAATTTCCTGAACAGAACTCCAATAGCTTATGCTCTAAGATCAAGAATAGACAAATGGGACCTCATTAAATTGCAAAGTTTCTGCAAGGCAAAAGACACTGTCAAAAAGACAAAGCGAAAACCAACTAACTGGGAAATGATATTTACCAACCCTACATCCGACAGAGGGCTAATATCCAATATATACAAAGAACTCAAGAAGGTAAAGTCCAGAGAGGAAATTAACCCTATTAAAAAATGGGGTACAGAGCTAAACAAAGAGTTCTCACCTGAAGAATATCTAATGGCTGAGAAAGACCTAAAGAGATGTTCATCATCCTTAGTCATTAGGGAAATGCAAATCAAAACAAACCTGAGATTCCATCTCACACCAGTCAGAATGGCTAAAATCAAAAACACAGGAGACAGCAGTTGTTGGCGAGGATGTGGAGAAAGAGGAACACTCCTCCACTGCTGGTGGGATTGCAAGCTTGTAAAACCACTCTGGAAAGCAGTCTGGCGGTTCCTCAGAAAACTGGACGTGACACTCCCGGAGGATCCGGCTATACCACTCCTGGGCATATACCAAGAGGCTTTCCCTGCATGGAATAAGGACACATGCTCCACTATGTTCATAGCAGCCTTATTTATAATAGCCAGAAGCTGGAAAGAACCCAGATGTCCCTCAACGGAGGAATGGATTCAGAAGATGTGGTATATTTACACAATGGAATACTACTCTGCAATTAAAAACAATGAATTCACAAAATTCCTAGGCAAATGGTCAGAACTTGAAAATATCATCCTTAGTGAGGTAACCCAATCATAAAAGAACACACATGGTATGCAGTCACTGATAAGGGGGTATTAACCCAGAATCTCGGAATACCCTAGACACAATTCGCATATCAATAGATTTCTAAGAAGATGGAAGGAGAGACCCCTGGTCCTGGAAAGACTGGATGTAGGGGAACGCCAGGACAGAGAAGCGAGAGGGGGGTGAATGGGGAAAAGAGGGAGGGAAGAGGGCTTATGGGACTTTCGGGGAGGGAGGAAACGGGAAAGGGGAAATGATTTTGAATGTATATAAAAAAAACTTAGAAAATAAAATTTTAAAAAAATATAAATATATGTAAAATAAATATAAATATAAATATTAATAATATATAATATATGATATATTATATTAGATATTATATATTTATAATTATATAATTATGTTATATGCTAATATAATATATATAATATAATATATAAATAAATATATAAATAAATAAATGTAAAAATAAAAATAGATATAAATATAAAATAAATATAAATATATATAAAATAAATATAAAATATTTATAAAATAAAAAATATAAAAATAAATATAATATAAAATAAAATAAAGAGGCTGAGACTATTCCATACAATGCTGGGGGGCTATTATCTCATTCGTCTAATTTAGAGCATCTTAGATCTAACACCTGACACCAGAGGCACAGAAACAATTCCTCTTCTTCAAAGAAAGATACTGAATAAGTCTCCAACTATGCAAAGAAATCTGAGTATCCTCTTTTACTGAATTGGATTTGATACAATTTCCTATCCCTAAATATAATTACATACCCCAACTATTTCTGTTCTTACCAATAGAATCTCAGACCTGTTCATTCTAATAGAGAGCTACAGACCACCAATATCCAAAGGGTTCTCAGACATTCTAGATATTCTCCTGTGGGAGTAGACTTACTAAGCCTATTTAATTGGTCCTCAAATAATTCCCTTTTGAACAAAGGCACTACAATCTACTGCTTCTGATTTATCAGGGGGACTCAGATTTTATTTTTTCCAAGCTGTCTTCAAATATGCCTTTCTGACCAAGGAAGAACTTGCAGTGTACTCCTCAGATGCAGGGTTTTCAGACATTCCCTACCCTACTTTTAGGACATATAATATTTCAATACACATGAAAGGAATGCCAGACATTCCAGGCTTAAATTTCCAGAGTGTAAGGTTAGCAAGTACAGCCCAGAATAGAAGTTCATTGTCTCAAGGCAGAAACTAAAACGATGTGTTCCCCACATTTCATACCTAGACCTAGCAGATGAACATTTTCTTAAGGAGAATCAGTGTGGAACTGTCAACCAGGTTTTCTGATAAATGCTCAGACTGCTGCCTGACTGGCCACCACATCCTCTACAGTGGACAGATATCTGTGATGAGGAGCTGCTAACTGCTAAGGGATTACCTGGAATGTGCTCCACTGCATGAGGTAGGATGAGACTTTTATCTCATGTCAAGGAGAGTGTACTCAAATTTAAACTACTCAGCCAAAAATGTTCCTTTATGTCTTCAAAGGGCCTTCAGATTTCCAATTTTTCCTGAAGAAGTTTGTCAAATCATATTTCTTCCCCTTGCTCCTTGCCCTCTCTCCTATGACCACTAGTCTCACATCTCTGATTATTGTTGGGGACATTCTTGGTCTGAACATGAGAATATCAATAGTGCACACATACATTTTGTGATGAATGGAATCTTAAATGTCCACCTCTGGCCAATGGTACTTCAGACATTCATTTCTCATTACCTGGTGTCTCTATACTTGCTTCTTTATAAAGCAGGCCTCTGGTTGCACCTTGTTGCCAAGCAACTGTCCCACTTGGCTCAAAGGGACGTCACATTTACACAATGTGGACAAAGAGGCTTTGGGAATTCCCCTGCTTATCAATATAACATTCCTCTCTTCAGGTTTGAGGTCTCCAGAGCAGCAAGGAGAACCGGGAGAAGCACTCATCATCTTCATTTCATTCATCATCAGTGGAGTGGTCCCCACATCAGTATGCAGACATGGATGGTTGAACACAATTCTGACAGGCTGGCAAAGCACTAGACACTCACCCACGTCCTTGGAACCATGTTCAGATTGCTGCACATCCTCCTGAAGATACCACAGATGACATGTTTACTTTTGATTGTTGTTGTTTTCTTCTTATTGTTCTTGTTGTTATTTTTGTGGTTCTTTTAAGTTTAGAAGAGAACATCTTGTTATTTTGTTTTTAGGGAAGTCATCTACTTGTGTTAAAAGCTATCAACCTACTGATTAAATGTTTCACATTTTCTACTCTATTTTGAAATCACAATGTATGCATAACATTTTTATCCTTGTTTCAGAGACACAAACTATGCAATTCTTTTTGACAAATGTTATTATTTTAACCAATATTCCCTTGAATATTTTATGTGCAAAACTTCTCCCTGTGTTATATTGTTATCCACAAGATGAGAGTTTCATTCGAAGTCATTTGGAAGATCGTTTCTTACTGATGTGACATAAAAAGATATATTATGGAGTGTGGGTGTATGACTGAATATCTCCAACAAAATAAGTACCTTCTGTAGCATTGCTGTCTAGTGTATCATAAGGATCAGCTAGTATACGGCAATAGCTGAAGCAATGAAAAAGTATGAGAGAGTTTTTAGGGTTCAATCCTTAGAATTAGCCAGAAATAAATGAAAGCTGTCATTAATCAAATTTATGTACATCAAATCAACATTGTGTCTTTGTGGATGTGTTTGTAGAAGACTTTTCCCTTTGAATGTCCAATCATTATATTTTAATTGGGGATAGTAAAGTATGTTCAGTGTGTATGTGTGTGTATATGTGTGTGTCTCTGTGTCTGTGTGTGTGTCTGTGTGTGTGTGGTGTATGTATGTGTGAAGTAAAGAAATCTTGTCTTTAATGTTTAGATTATCATCACGTATATTTCTGTCTATCATCATCTATGTTTGTAAGTATACATGTATGAATGGACGTATTTATGTAGTTATGCAAGCAACTATCTCTCTATCATCAATCTCTTAAGCTTTCCGTCCACCCTCTTTCGCAGCTCATCACTCATCCATGAATGTAGCAGATAGCTCGATAGGTGTAGTAATTTGAATGTAATTGGCCCCCATAGGCCCATAGTCAGTATTAGGAGGGGTATCCCTGTTGGTAGGTGTTGTAGGTGTTTCCTTGTTGTAGGAAGATTGATACTGGAGTAGGTGGGGTTTGAGGTCTCATATATGCCAAATTCATGCCCAGTAGGCATCTGTCTGTCTGTCTGTCTGTCTGTCTGTCTGTCTGTCTGTCTGTCTATCCAAGAGTAGCTGTGACAGTGTCTTTAGCATGTTTGCATATAGGTTTGGTGTCATGTGAAGCAGGAACAGATACATTTACACATTTGGTGGAAGAAGCAAGATTTCAGAAGCTCAAACTATTTTTCATATATACATATATGCATACACATACACACATTTGATGGATGGAGCAAAGCTTCAACCCCTTACATATATACCCATATTTGGTGGATGGTGCCAAGCTCCAACTTAATTTTTTTCTTCTGTGGTTTACTTATCCCTGCAAAATCTTTCCAGCAGTATAAAAAGTACAATGTGATTACATTCTATTTTCTTCTATTGAATAATTATGAGTATATTAAAAAAAAATCATCTCTCTCAATATGCTCCCTTGATCAACTGTTTATAAATTATGGATAACCCCCCCCAAAATTGTTCTTTGATCCATTTAGAAGGTTGATCAAAATACCCATGGCTCACAGCCAACCAATAGGTTGAGCATAGTGTCCCCAATGGAGGAGGTAGAGAAAACACTCATGGAACTGAAGTTATTCAGCCCCATAGGAGGAAAAATAGTATGTACCAATCAGTATCTTCAGAGCCCCCAAGGATTAAACCACCAACCAAAGTGTACACATGGAGGGACCCATGGCTCCAGCTACATATATAGCAGTGGATGGCCTTTTTAGATCTCAATGTGAAGAGAGGCCATTGGTCCTGTGAAGGCTTGATGCCCCAGTGTAGGTGAATGCCAGATCAGGAATGTGGAATGGTGTTAGTAACCAGGGAGAGGGAGGATGGTATAGGGAGTTTTCAGAGTGGTATAGAAAGGGGATACCATTTGAAATGTAAATAAAACAAATATCTAATAAAATAAAACATAAAACAAAAAAAAACCTAAATTATTCCCAAGAACCCACACATATTCCTATCTAAGCAACTTGTTATAGATTAACAAGGTGTAATTAAGTGAGTAATTTTGTCAGCAGTTTCTCTTAATGGCAGACACAATTTGCAGTTATAATGAAAGGATCAATTAATTTAATATTTATTTCAAAAAGTAGTCATAAAAATCTTAAAAGAATCACAGAACTAAACTTTTACATAAAAAACAATCAGCCCTTTCTACTTTGAATCCTCAGGATGTAAATCTATTCCTTAACCATGATTTTATTAATCCATATCATGGAACTGAGTGGAAAATTTGATACTAGTAGTTAATCATCATCTGATCACCAGTCCAGCTTTTATAAGAAAGGCATGTTTGTTGGTAGCTATTCAAAGAGTGGTTGTTGATTCTGCCCCAGCTGCAATCTTGAAAAGGTTCAATGTAACTAACACTGTGTTTGACAATGACATTGCCCAGTAAGGGGTTGGTACCTCCCATAGAGTTTTTATACAATTCATAGATTATGAGGTATGTGATGTGAGGGTAGCAAGCAGAGCGAAACTCCACAACAGCATGAAGTCCTCAAGAGCCCTGAGGACTCTGCCTCTCTCAGGCACTCCCACTGTGCTTGGTCTAACTGCTGTGTCACATTCCATAAATTCTAATGGTTCAGCTGTTCCTCTTGCACAGCACCCAATATCTATCTATCTAACATTAAGTTAGGCAGGGTGTATATGGAAGTCAGAAGTACATGCAACAATGTTTGTCTTTCCTTCCACCATGCACATCTTCTGGATCAAACATAGATGAGCTGCCATCGTTTACATATTATTTACCTATCTGACCAGTTCCAATACTGGGTTGTAAACCTGACATAAAGGATTATTTAAACTCTTACTCCCAAGTGTACATGATATCATCACTATTGCCTCTGTTACCCATGGAATGTGTACACTTCAATTTTAATGTGTTTCACCTAGCCAAGAACCAATCACAGCCTAGTAGTTCAGAGATAAAATGTACAGTCCTGGGAGCCAGTTAGCTATGTATAACTCATTTTATTTCTAGTAAAATTGAAAATAAATTAATTTCCCACATAATATATTGTGCTTACTGTTCCCCCACTTTTACTACTCACAGTTCTTTTCCCAACTCTCCTCCCCTCCAGATCCACTCCCTTTCTGTCACTCCTCAGGGAAGAGCAGGCTTCAGTGAAACAATAAAACGTGACAAAATAAAGTAGAAAAAGATTAAACAAAAATTATCACATTGAGGCTGAGCCAGTAAGCCCAACAGAAGGCAAAGAGCCCCAAGGGAATCCATAAGAGTCAGAAACCCATTTATTTACACACTCAAGGATCTCATAAAAGTATAAACATGAAAGCTATAATAAATATGTAGTACACAGATGGGCCCCTAGAGATTTTCAGTGCTCATTGAAAGAAGGCTTCCAGTTGAATAGTGAAAAGCAGTTACCATATGGAATCCAGAGAGGTCTATCTGTCCTGTCTCTGTCTTGGCATTCCCCTACATCCAGTTTTTCCAGGACCAGAGGTCTCTCCTTCCAACTTCTTGGAAATCTATTGATATGCGAATTATGTCTAGGGTATTCCGAGATTCTGAGTTAAGTTCCCCTTATCAGTGACTCCATACCATGTGGGTTCTTTTGTGATTGGGCCTAGGAATTTCGTGAATTTATTGTTTTTAATTGCAGAGTAGTATTCCATTGTGTAAATATACCACATCTTCTGAGTCCATTCCTCCATTGAGGGACATCTGGGTTCTTTCCAGCTTCTGGCTATTATAAATAAGGCTGCTATGAACATAGTGGAGTATGTGTCCTTATTGCATGCAGGTAAAGCCTCTGGGTATATGCCCAGGAATGGTATAGCCGGATCCTCCGGGAGTGTTATACCCAGTTTTCTGAGGAACCGCCAGACTGCTTTCCAGAGTGGTTGTACCAGCTTGCAATCCCACCAGTAGTGGAGGAGGGTTCCTCTTTCTCCTGATCCTCACCAACAACTGATGTCTCCTGTCTCCTACATAACCCTTTTATTAATTTAGAAATGATTTCTATGTCTAACCCCCTTATCTACTATTTCCCTTAATTCTTCAATTTTAACACTATTTTTCATAATACTCAATTTTTTCAGAAATATTTTCGATTAAAACATTCAAATTTATCTCAAAGTTTTCCATGTGCTTGGTCATTTAGTAAATATAATTCTATGTATACTGTTTACCAATATTATTTTCTAAGATATTCTTATTTTACAATATCGGTGCATTTGTTCAATTTTATCAGAAATATAATCAATGAAAATCTTCAATTTTACCAGAAAATGTTTCTACTTCATTTTTCATTATTTTAGAAATGTTTTTATGTCTTCAAGTTTATCTGTATTATGTTCTATGCAAATCTTCATCTTGAACTAATTTTCTAGCCATTTTTCAATCTTTTCAGAAAATATTTCTTAACACTTAAACAATTTAGAAATGTGTAACATGAGTACTGTTTTTCTGTATTATTTTCCATTAAAATCTTCAATTTTAAGACATTTTGTAAATATTTCTTCAATTTTCTCATATATTTGATGTAAATCTTCAAATCTACTTAACTCTTTAATTAGTTTAAAAATATTTTCTATATATACCATTTTATATGTATCATTCTCCATGAAAATGTACAATTTTAATAATTTTTCTATACATCTTCAATTTTATCAGAAATATTTTCTATCAAAATCTTCAATATTATTAAAATTTTTTATGTGAGTGGTCAATTTCTATTTTTACTATTTTATGATTATTGATTTCCAAAAAATTCTATAACTAATGCTTGTTTCCATATATTTCTTCAATTTTATCAATAATACTTTTGTGAAAACCTTAAATTTTATCAGAAAATGTTTCTACTTACCACTTTAATTATTTTAGAAAAATTTAATATGCCTACCATATTATCTATATAATTTTCCTTGAAAATCTTCAATCTTACCACTTTTTTGTATTTATTTCTTCAAATTTATCAGAAATATTTCCCATCAAAATGTTCCCTTTCATCAGAAAATAATTCTCCTTAACTCTTTATTTAATTTAGAAATATTTTCCATTTCTACTATTTTATCTTTACTATTTTCCATGAAAATCTTCTATTTTAACACTTTTTTTCTAGCATTCTTAAATTTAATCAGAAATATATTCCATCAAAACATTCAACGTTATCAGAAATATTTTCTGTGCTTGGTCATTTAGTAAAAGTAATCCTAAGTTTACTTTTTACCTTTATTATTTTTTAACAAATTCTTCTATTTTAACACTTTCTATATATTTCTTCTATTTTGTCAAAAATATTTTCCATGTAAACTTTCAATTTTTTCATAAAATGTTTCTATTTCCTTTTTAAATATTTTACAAATGTTTTCATATCAGCCATTTTATCTGTATTATTTTCCATGAAAATCTTCAATTTTAATATTTTACTATCTATTTCTTTAAATTTTTCATAAATATTTTTCATCAAATTCTACAATTTTATCAGGAACATTATATATGTGCTTGATCAATTAGTAAATATATATTTTCTATCTTTACTATTTTACCATTATTATTTTCCAACAAATTCTTCAATTTAACACCTTTTACTTTGAAATTTGCTCAATTTTATCATAATAGTATCCATTCAAATCTTAAATTTTACTAGAAATTGTTTCTCATTATCACTTCACTAATTTTAGAAATGTTTAATTTTCTCTACCATATTTTTCTGTATTATTATCCATGAAAATCTTCAATTTTAAAATTTTACTATATATTTTTTCAATTTATCAGATATATTTTCTTCAAAATCTTCAATTTCTTCATAAAATGCTTCTATGTGCTTGGTCATTTAAGATATATTTTCTATGTTTTCTATTTTGCAATTATTATTTATAAAAAAATCTTCTATTTTATCCTATTTTCTATATATTTCTTCATTATTTTCAGAAATACTTTCCATGTAAATATTCAATTTTATCAAAAAAGATTTCTACTTACCTCTTTACCGTGTTTGGAAATCTTTTCTATGTCTTCTGTATTATGTGTTTAATTCTCCAGGAATATCTTTAATATTAACACACTTATCTATATATGTTTTCAATTTTATCAGAACTGTTTTATATGAAAAATCTACAATTTTATAAGAAAATATTTCTATTTAAAACTCCAATTAGTTTAGAAATGTTCAATATGTCTACCATTTTATCTGTATTATGTTCCATGAAAATGTTCAATTGTAAAACATTTTTGTATATATTTCTAAGGCTAAGAGACAGACAAGAGCTGTTTGGGTCATGTAGAATTTGACATTTGTTGACAGATGTGGACACACATCTGGTGTGGAGTGTCTAGAGGCATCCATATCTCCCAGCCTGACGGACAGAACATGGAATACAGAGAATATACTATATTCTTTGTATTCATCTCTTAGTCAGAGTGTCAGATCTGAGTCATCTTGTTTTCTTGATCCCTGTCCACAGGCATCATCTACAAGCAAGACTGTCCTCAGAAGGTCCCTTCCGTCTTGGATCTCCACATGCTGAAGGTGTTCCTGGAACTGCCTTCTAACAGGCCTTTTTTAGCCAAAACCTAGGAAGTAATTGGGCATCTGAAGTCTACTGCTACCAACTTGATGGGCTGGCTCTTCTCTTGATCCTGTCACAGTTCTCCATAGTTAACACATTTGGAAATGAAGCAAACCACTTTCCCATTGTTCTCCCACTGACAAAACTCAGTGGCTGAGATCTCTGGCTTTTGAAAGGGAGGTGATCAACATTTGTGTCCTAGGGGAGTCTCCCGGGATGGGCACCTCAACTTCTGTTCAGTAGAGGGAGAGCATTAACAGGAAGGTAATGCCTGAACCCCATGACCTAAACAATCCCTTGTCTGAACATTCTATTGTATCCTGGAGAGCTCTAGCTATCCCCTGTGATGTCACCAGTGATGTAACAACACCACCTGCTCTTAAAGGCTTTCAATTAGTCTTTTGAGAGTTCACCCATATTTATGCCTGCAAGATGGAGGAAGAGTCTACTTGAGAGCGAGAACTTAGAGAGATAAGCGTGAGATCAAAGGAAGCTTGCTTTCCATCTCAATGGAAATCAGCAAGGAAGATGTGGTCCTGGAAAAGGCACAGTGAGCCATGAAACAGTGATTTAAAAATTCCTGAAGTATATATTTCCTGAAGCAAAATTCCTGAAGAATACACGAGCCTGGCTTCCCAGGAATGGGTAGCAGGAAATAGTGTGACTGTGAAGGTAATGAACTTTCCTGCTTATCATACTTCCTGAAATTTGAGGATTCTAGTACATTAGTTTGTCCATCCCCAAAGACAGGAGCTTGCTTGTCCTAAGCTATAATGCTGTAAATTTTTATATTTTCCTCTTTATGGGCTTGGGGGTATAACCTGGGGACAAAAGGAGACCATAAAGTGTCAGGAAGAAAATGATAACTCCCAGATTATATCAGTTCAACACTTCCAGGTTGTATTCCTTGGTACAGTGGCTATCAGACTATTGTAACCCAGTGCAAAATACTCTTAGGAGACCTTACATTCTCAGAACTCCTCTAACAACCTTATACCTGAGAATGAACCTTTGAGCTTCCTGAATCAGGAGATTGGGTGTCAGACATATCTCTAATGCAGTCAACAATTTTCAAAATCAGAGAATGGATATATTTTCCAGTACTGGATTGTTTTGATCTTTCAGCTGGATAAATGTTTTTAGTCTTTTGATGATGGTTTGCCATACACAATTATTTGATACAGAGTCATGAGCTTAGAACTGGTTATGAACATAGCATATGGGTACTTGCGGGCTGTGCCATTTTTAGTGCTTTCTGTAGCTATATGGTTGGGGGCTCTGAAGCCAAGCTGTACCATGTGCAGTTGTTAACAATCCTGGTGAAGCCATCTCTGAGGTTATTATAATCATGTGTAGGGAGGCAGGCAAAACACCTGGCTGTCTAGATACCCAAATCTCTATAGGATGATGGGAGGCTGAGGTCCACAGAGCAGACATTTCAAGCCTGTGCCAAAGTCTTTGGTGTCTCACTGGATTCCACTTGTACTCTCGTTCTTTTGGGCCTCAGCCTTGTCTGTTTATTCACCATGCTTTCTCCCATTGCAAGTATAATTGTGTTCTTGTAGCTACAGAGGCTGGGGTATTCTATAAAACCCCTCCCCCCAAATAGTGCCATCAAGAAGCAGGAAAAGTAAATGGAGAATCTTGCCACTCACCTGATGTCCAGTGAGATAAATGAGCTGCAAGATTATCTGGCATTTCTCACTGATGGATCTTGGGACTATACCTAGTCATTATTTTATATCCCATGGTGTCATTCTTGCATCTGTGATGCCCCATCTTATATTTTAAAGGTCTTTTGTTCTGGGTGGCTGCACCTCCAGGATGTCACTATGCCCAATCTCATGTCTGTAAATCCTCCTCCAAGGATGAGTGTACCTTGGTACACTTTGGAAACCTTTAGCAGTTTATAAAGTTGTCTTGTTCTTGGTTCTCATTCTCACAATAACTTTCAATTTCTGACTGATTATGCTCCTGAGAACATACTGAGATAGACTGCATTCCCAATCCTACGTAGTGATGTCATGCAACCAGGGCATCCACCACTTGGATACATAGCTGTTTTTCACCTAATGTCAGGATAACCTGTTTTATAATAATCATAATTTGACAGTACACAGGATTCAGGATATCACAACCCATAGTATGTGTTCTTTGAGGATCATCCTGTGATGTGGTGTTTTAGGTGAGTGGTCATGGGAGTCTACACTCCTAGGGATATGTCCTACTAGAAGGCATATTCTTTCTATGAGAATCTAGAGTTAGGTCTTGAGCAGGTAATATCATACCTGAAGAGATTAGAGAATTAGAACAATGAAGCCTTGGAGAACCACAAGAAGCTCAAGAAGATGAAATGCTTCTTCTGCTAAGTTCCTCTCAGTGAGATCACCAGTTGTGCAATGGTCATTAAAGCCTTTGTTTTTAGACTGCAAATTCTGTAGCCCTTATTTTATCCCTTGTGCTTCTTGGGCATCAGATAACCTCATGGGATTTGAACTAAGTTTTGCTAAATGTGAAAGTGATTTATCACTCCCAGCACTGTCTTGTCAGACTCACCACCCTCCGGAATTAAAAAAAAAGTTATGGAAGCTTTGAGCTCAGACAGGGTTTACAGAGCTGATTGTTACTGAACAGATACATAGCTTATCCTTTCCTTGAATCTCCTGGTCTATCTTGAGAATATTTATGCCTTACACAATTTTTGTTGTTTTTCCATTACCTTTGTCGGTCATGGAGAGCTGGAGATCCCTCATTCTTTTGGAGAGATGTGTATACCTATTGGTTATGGTCTTGGAATTTGAGCTCTAATGGGTTATTTTGCCATTTTCTAGGTCTTCATGGGTTCCTGTGGCATGGATATGTTCTTACAACTAAACCATGTCTTTATATAATCATTTCATCTAAGGAATATTACAAGCTCTTCATCTACATTTGATATATATATATAAAAATACATATATACATATATGTATATATACAAATATATATTTGTATATATATATACATATATATATGTACATATATATATACATATATATATATGTATATATATTTATACATATATATATACAAAGTATAGTAGTATTTTATACAAATAATGGAAATCCTGATAGGACCTGTAAGGATACTGGAAGTTAGTGTGAATTAAAGTCTCTATGGAGACACTCTTTTTCTTGAAGCCTACAACTTAGATGGGAATTGGGCTGTTTATTATCCTTTGTCTAAAGATACTTGGGAAAGGATTGATTGCACCTAGGGCCTTGTACATGTTATCCAAATGCTCTACCAATGAGTTGCAGGTCTGGAATCCCATTTCCTTCTACAAAATTACAGGGTAGATTGAAGGAAGGCATTTAGCTTGGAATCTGGCTATCCATAAATTGGCCATTGCAGAGAATAGCTGAAATAATGTTTTCAAGATTGGCAATATTTAGCTATCTTATAGAGATACTAGACTCCAAAGCATGTAATAAGGACTTTTCAGTCTGAGAAAGTGTTATGTGAAACGATTTTCTACCTGCACATGTGCCAATAGAAGATGCTAGTTTAATCTATACATCTAGAATCATTATTCAAAGCAACCACATATTATGCTGAGGATACACAGGTGAATAAGTCATAGCCAGGCCCAGGCTCCTTTCAGGTACTAGTTTGAACATGGAAACCTACTTAATATTCTAGTTCATTGATAGTGTGTCTTAAGCCTAGTCTCACAAAGTTTCTAGTTTGTCCTTTCTTTGTCAGGGTCAGCTCAAAAAGACAAGGTGACTTAAGGCAGAGAGTTACAAAGTCTCCTGCACAGATTCTTTGGATGTTGACCTTTGAAAAGCTTTGGTTTGCCAGGAACAATCTGGGTCCCATTAGTTCATTTCTTCCACATTATACTCTCTTGCTTATATCCAGTCTCACTGAGTCAGTGACATTCCATAAATCATTAATCAGTTGCCAAGAACAATCTTAACTTGGAGAGAGATTCTAAGGAAGAGGCATCTGATAGTAGAAAAACAAATGACTAGTATTGTGGGTGCAAGCTGGTGGCCTATGTTCTGCTCAAGAAAGCTTTACAACCTGCTTTCTCTTGTTCTATCATCCTTCTCCCTGATCAGTTTTCACTGAAGATCTCCAGGCAGCTCTCTTTTTCTCTATGTGCTGCCTGTGACAGTTCTCCAAGCAGTTCTCTCTTGCTGTTCTAAAAACATTCTCTTGATAGTTTTTCTCTTGTAGCTCATAAGACTAATCTCTTATTTCACATTTAAATCAAGTAAATTTCTCCTGTTCTCTATATAATTAACCTATAAATCAGTATACTCGGAACCTAGCCCCTAGTTTCTTAGGAGACTACAATCACATAATTCCCTTTAATTAGCAAAATAATTTTGAAATCTGCTTGCCTCCGTTAAGCACAAATGAAAAGCAAGCAGTGGTTACCTTTTCTAGAAATTACAACTTCTGCAACACCTGTGCATAATCTTGCTCTGTACCAAGCTGATCTTGAATTTAGTAATCTGACTGCCTTTAAAAAAGATTACCTAAATCTTTATTTATTTCTTACTATGACTCAGAAAAGTTGGCACAGAATTCAGCTGCTTTTGTTATTTTAGTTTCATGAAGCCTGTATACAATTCATACTGCATCCTTATATTTTCACATAGTAGAGAAATTATCTATTATCCTTAAAGAATTTTCCATATCCTAAATAGCTGACCAGAAGATACCAGCCTTTATCATTTGCTGAGAAATAAGCCATGCCTTGCCTCTGGACTTCTGCTAGATCTGATCATCATGGGCCATTAACATTATCAAGAAAAACATTCCTAGCATCAGGGCTGTTGGGACCTCCAGGCTCAGAGACAGACAGGCATAATATCGCTTTGGTCTGAGGCAGCTTGTGTGTACCCTGCTCCCAAGAGATGGGAAGATCTGCAGTAACCGGCTTGCCAGTTCTGCTGTGGATCTTCTGCCTTGCAGAATGACCCCCACATTGGGCGGGAGCCTACCAGATTCCCTTTGGCGACCCCTGTTCCTGGATCGACTGTACTGAGGAGACAGGTATACAGGTTCCCCCCAATATAACATCGCTTGGGACACAGCCTGTTGGGGCTTCCATCTGTGCCCCAGAGCGGGACAGCGCTGCAGTCATCTGGGTGCCAGCTCTGCTGTGGGCCATCCCCTCTGCATGATGACCTGCACCGCTGAGAGAGTGCAGAGTGCACTCCGACATCTTTGCTGCAGCATCGGGGCAGTTGGGACCTCCAGGCTCAGAGACAGACAGGCATAATATCACTTGGGTCACAGGCAGCTTGTGTGTACCCTGCTCCCAAGAGCTGGGAAGGTCTGCAGTAACCAAAGCCCCATCTCTGCTGTGGGACTTCTGCCCTGCAGAGGGACCCCCCCCCCCGGAAGAGATCAGACATCCCTGCACAGGGTGGGAGCCTACCAGCCTCTCTTTGGCAACCTCTGCTCCAGGAATCCACTACGCTGAGCCTTTGGATGTGCAGGGATTCCCCAATATAACATCACTTGGGGCAAGGCACATTAGGACTCCAAAGTCACTCAGGAGCAGGTCAGGCCCCAGAAATTCGTGCCAGGGGAATCCCGGTAATCCAAGGGGGCCAGAAATAGCTTTGCAGGCTCATGGGAGGTCAAAATAACAGCCAGTGAGAGCAGGACCAACTAACACCAGAGGTAACCAGATGGCAAAAGGTAAATGTAGGAACATTACTAACATAAATCAAAGTAATATGGCATCATCCGAACCCAACTCTCCAACAGCAGCAAGTCCTGGATACCCCACCACACCCGAAAGACAAGATCTGGATTAAAAATCACTTCTCATGATGCTATTAGAGGATTTCAAGAAGGACACAAATAAATCTAATAAAGAATTACAGGAGATCATGAATCAACGGTTAGAAGCCCTTACAAAGGAAACACAAAAATCACTTAGAGAAATGCAGGAGAACAAGGATCAACAGATGGAGGCCCACAAGGAGGCAACACAAAAATCGCTTAAAGAAATGAATCAACAGGTAGATGCCCTTACAAGGGAAACAACTAAGAAATCACAAAGGGAGACAACTTTGGAGATAGAAAACCTTGGGAAGAAATCAGGAGTCATAGATGCAAACATCAACAATAGAATACAAGAGATGGAAGAAAGAATCTCAGGTGCTGAAGATACCATAAAAAGCATTGACTCAATAGTCAAAGAAAATGCAAAATACAAAAAATGTGCAACCCATACCATCCAGGAAATCCAGGACACAATGAGAAGACCAAACCTAAAGATTATAGGTATAGATGAGAGTGAAGATTTGCAACTTAAAGGGTCAGTAAACATCTTCAACAAAATTATGGAGGAAAATTTCCCTAACCTAAAGAAAGAGATGCCGATAAATGTACAAGAAGCCGACAGAACTCCAAGCAGACTGGAGCAGAACAGAAATACCTAATAATCATAATAATACATAATAATCAAAACATCAAATGTACTAAATAAAGAAAGAATATTAAAAGCAGTAAGAAAAAAGGGACAAGTAACATACAAAGGAAGACCTATCCGAATCACATCAGACTTCACATCAGAGACTATGAAAGCCAGAAGATCCTGGGCCGAACTCATGCAGACACTAAGAGAACACAAATGCCAGCCTAAGTTACTATACCCAGCAAAACTCTGGATCACCATAGATGGAGAGACCAAGATATTCCATGATAAACCAAATTTTCACAATATCTTTCCACAAACCCAGCCCTGTAAAGGACAATAGGTGGAAACCGCCAATACAAGGAGAGAAACAACACCCTGGAAAAAACGAGATAGTAACCTTCTTGCATCAAACCCAAAAGAAAGAAGATAACCACTCGAACATAAAGATAGTGTCAAGAATAGCAGGTAGCAATAATCAGTATTCCTTAATCTCTCTTAATATCAAAGGTCTCAATTCCCCAATAAAAACACATAGACTAACAGACTGGATACGTAAACAGGACCCAGCATTTTGCTGTGTGCAGGAAACGCACCTCAGTGTCAAAGACAAACACTACCTCAGAGTAAAAGGCTGGAAAACAATTTTAGAAGCAAATGGTCCCAGGAAACGAGCCGGAGTAGCCATCCTAATATCAGATAAAATTGACTTTCAACCTAAAGTCATCAAAAAAGGCACAGAAGGACACTACATACTGATCAAAGGAAAAATCCACCAAGAAGAACTCTCAATTCTGAATATCTATGCTTCAAATGCAAGGGCACCCTCATACGTAAAAGAAACTTTACGAAAGCTCAAAGTACACATTGCACCTCACACAATAATAGTGGGTGACATCAACACCCCGCTCTCTGAAATGGATTGTTCAGGAAAGCAGAAACTAAACAAGGACACAGTGAATCTAAGTGAAGCCTTGGACCAAATGGAACTAACAGATATATATATATATATATATATATATATATATATATATATATATATATATATATATATATATGGAGAGAGAGAGAGAGAGCATTTTATCCTAGAACAAAAGAATATACCTTCTTCTCAGCACCTCATGGTACCTTCTCCAAAATTGACCATATATTTGGTCACAAATCAGACCTCAACAGATATAAGAAGATCGAACAAATCCCATGCCTCCTATCAGATCACTATGGAATAAGGGTGGTCTTCAATGGCAACAAAAACAACAGAAAACCCACATACACATGGAGGTTGAACAATGCTCTACTCAATGATAACTTGCTCAAGGAAGAAATAAAGAAAGAAATCAAAGACTCTTTAAAATTTAATGAAAATGAAGGCACAACATACCCTAATTTATGGGACACAATGAAAGCTGTCCTAAGAGGAACATTCATAGCCCTGAGTGCCGCCAAAAAGAAACGGGAGACAGCATACACTAGCAGCTTAATGGCACACCAGAAAGCCCTGGAACAAAAAGAAGCAATTACACCCAAGAGGAGTAGAAGGCAAGAAATCATCAAACTCAGGGCTAAAATCAATCAAGTAGAAACAAATAAAACCATACAAAAAATCAACAAAACGAGGAGTTGGTTCTTTGAGAAAATTAACAAGATAGATAAGCCCTTAGCCAGAATAACCAGAGGGCACAGAGACAATATCCAAATTAA
Source organism: Tokudaia muenninki (assembly GCA_036184385.1). Lineage (NCBI taxonomy): Eukaryota > Metazoa > Chordata > Mammalia > Rodentia > Muridae > Tokudaia > Tokudaia muenninki. Next base: position 33,712 of record BTHS01001472.1, on the reverse strand, counting down.
TAAAATCAGAAATGAAAAGGGAGAGATAACAACAGAAACTGAGAAAATTCAAAAAATCATCAGATCCTACTACAAAAACCTGTATTCAACACTACTAGAAAATCTCGAGGAAATGGACAATTTCCTTGACAGATATCAAATACCAAAATTAAATCAGGATCAAATAGACCATCTAAACCGCCCTATAACCCCTGAAGAAATAGAAGTCAGCATTGGAAAACTTCCAAACAAAAAAAGCTCAGTTCCAGATGGTTTTAGTGCAGAATTCTATCAGAACCTTCAAAGAAGACCTAACACCAATACTCTTCAAATTATTCCACAAAATAGAAACAGAAGGAGCACTACTCAACACATTCTATGAAACCACAATTATGCGAATACCAAAAGCACACAAAGATCCAACATGGAAAGAGAATCTCAGGTCAATCTCTCTTATGAATATCGATGCAAAAATACTCAATAAAATTCTTGCCAACTGAATCCAAGAACACATCAAAACAATCATTCATCACGATCAAGTAGGCTTCATCCCAGGGATGCAGGTATGCTTCTATATAAGGAAATCCATCAATGTAATCCACTATATAAACAATCTCAAAGAAAAAGAAACTCATGCTCATCTCATTAGATGCTGAGAAAGCATTTGACAAAATTCAGCATCCTTTCATGCTAAAGGTCTTGGAAAGATCAGGAATTCGAGGCCCATATCTAAACATAGTAAAAGCAATTTAGAGCAAACCAGTAGCCAACATCAATCTAAATGGAGAGAAACTTGAAGCAATCAAACTAAAATCAGGGACTAGACAAAGCTGCCCTCTCTCTCCATATCTTTTCAATATAGTACTTGAATTTCTAGCTAGAGCAATTAGACAACAAAAGAAGGTCAAAGGGATACAAATTGGAAAGGAAGAAGTCAACCTATCACTATTTGCAGAAGGTATAATAGTATACTTAAGCAACCCAAAGAACTCCACTAGAGAACTCCAACAGCTGATAAACAACTTCAGCAAAGTGGCTGGAAATAAAATCAACTCAAGCAAGTCAGTAAGTAGCCTTCCTATACTCAAAATATAAGCAGGCTGAGAAAGAAGTAAGAGAAATGATACCCTTCCTGTTAGCCACAAACCATATAAAGGATCTTGGGGTGACTCTAACTAAACAAGTGAAAGATCTGCATGACAAGAATTTCAAGTCTTTGAAGAAAGAAATTGAAGATGACCTCAAAAGATGGAAAAATCTGCCATGCTCGTGGATTGGCAGGAATAATATAGTAAAAATGACCATCTTGCCAAAAGCAATATACAGAATCAATGCAATCCCCATCAAAATCCCAACTCAATTCTTCATAGAGTTAGAAAGAGTAATTAAAAAATTCATCTGGAATAACAGAAAATCCAGCATAACTAAAACTATTCTCAAGAGTCAAAGAACCTATGGGGGAATCAGTATCCCGGACCTCAAGCTGTACTACAGAGCAATAGTGTTAAAAACCGCATGGTATTTGTACAGTGACAGGCATGTAGATCAATGGAACAGAATTGAAGACCCAGAAATGAATCCACAATCCTATGGTCACTTGATCTTTGACAAAGGAGTTAAAACCATCCAGTGGAAAAAGATAGCCTTTTCAACAAATGGTGCTGGCTCAACTGGAGGTCAACATGCAGAAGAATGCAAATTGACCCATTCTTATCTCCTTGCACTAAGCTCAATTCCAAGTGGATCAAGGACCTCCACATAAAATCAGATACACTGAAACTTATAGAAAGGAACTAGGGAAGAACATTGAACATATGGGCACAGGGGAGAATTTCCTGAACAGAACTCCAATAGCTTATGCTCTAAGATCAAGAATTGACAAATGGGACCTCATTAAATTACAAAGTTTTTGCAAGGCAAAAGACAGTGTCAAAAAGGCAAAGTGGCAACCAATAAAATGGGAAAAAATCTTTACCAACCCTATATCCGACAGAGGGCTAATATCCAATATATACAAAAACTTAAGAAGTTAAACTCCAGCGAGGCAAGGAACCCTATTAAAAAATGGGGTACAGAGCTAAACAAAGAGTTCTCACCTGAAGAATATCTAATGGCTGAGAAGCACCTAAAGAGATGTTCATCATCCTTAGTCATTAGGGAAATGCAAATCAAAACAACCCTGAGATTCTATCTCACACCAGTCAGAATGGCTAAGATCAAAAACACAGGAGACAGCAGTTGTTGACGAGGATGTAGAGAAAGTGGAACACTCCTCCACTGGTGTTGGGATTGCAAGCTGGTACAACCTCTCTGGAAAGCAGTCTGGCGGTACCTCAGAAAACTGGGCATGACACTCCCTGAGATTCCGACTATACTACTCCTTGGCATATACCCAGAGGCTTTACCTGCATGCAATAAGGACACATGCTCCACTATGTTCATAGCAGCCTTATTTATAAAAGCCAGAAGCTGGAAAGAACCCAGATATCCCTCAATGGAGGAATGGATTCAGATGATGTGGTATATTTACACAATAGAATACTACTCTGCAATTAAAAACAATGAATTCACGAAATTCCTAGGCAAATGGTCAGAACTTGAAAATATCATCCTTAGTGAGGTAACCCAATCACAAAAGAACACATACGGTATGCAGTCACTGATAAGGGGATATTAACCCAGAATCTCGGAATACCCTAGACACAATTTGCACATCAATAGATTTCTAAGAAGATGGATGGAAAGACCCCTGGTCCTGGAAAGACTGGATGTAGGGGAACACCAGGAGATAGAAGCGAGAGGGGCTTGAATGGGGAAAAGAGGGAGGGAAGGGGGCTTATGGGACTTTCGGGGAGGGAGGAAATGGTAAAGAGGAAATGATTTTGAATGTAAATAAAAAAAATTTAGAAAATATAATTTAAAAAAAAAGATTTTTCATAGTAGACCTTTGAAATATGACTTGCAGTCCTTCCCACTTTAGTTGGCATAGCCTTAAATTGTACTGTCCCAAGATTGTTTCATCCTTTCATGTAAAGTATGCCATGTTCTGTATTTGCTAGTCTTACAGCTAACCTCCCAAGTCTCAAGCAGGCAATAACAGATTTAAGTCTCATGTAATACATACTTTGTACTTTGACCTATTCTAGAACACAATCAACCAAAGCAAAACAATATGACACCTTCAGAGAACTACTTCCATGCCACAGAAAGCCCTGGATATCCTAATACAATCAAAGCACAAGAAAATGGCCTTAAATTCTATCATATAAAGAAGATAAAGAATTGTAAAGAGGAAATTAATAAATCTTTTAATGAAATATAGGAAAATAAAATCAAACATGTAGCAGTCTTTAAAGAAGAAATGAATAAGTCCATTAGAGATATACAGAAAAATACAATTAAACAAGTGAAGGAAATAAATAAAACTGCACAACAGAAAAGTGGAAATAGAAGCAATAATGAAATAAAAAACTGATGGAATCCTCTAAATGGTGGACCTAGGGAAGGAAACAGGAACAACAGATGCAAGTATCACCAACATAATAAAGGAGATAGAATTCAGAATCTAAGTCATAGATGACACAATAGAACAAAGTGTTATATCAGTTAAAGAAACTGTTAAATATGAAAAATAGTGCCACCTTACACCAATGGAGGAAGCACTTGCAGAGTTCCCAGCCTCCACGGACTGAGACCCCCTTCAGGGTCCCCCAACAGAATTATAACACCCTATATCAACAGGAGAAACAGATGACCAGCAGAGACTAGGGGGACTTTGCATATCTGGGGTTCCCTAGATTGACTCGGCACACATTCAGGAGACCAAAGCCTTATGCGGACCAGAGATTCAAAAAACCTGACACTCATGTTAAAGAAGAGCTGCAGAAACTCAAAACTCTTATAAAGGCTTCAGCCAATCAGAGGACCCTTAACCCTCAGAGGGATGTGAAAGAGAACAACAAATGGACAGTTCCACTTCCTCTGAGGGTTCCTGCGGGCACAGTTAACCCACTGACCAGGGGCACGAGACCATCTGCTTTACAGCCGGCCACCAGAAAAACAGTGGCCTCATCTTCTGTGACCTCCCTTGGGAAGGAGAAAAGAAGCAAGTCTATGTCTACTGGGTTTGAAGAAGCTGAGGGTTTTAACCAGATGAGTGCCCGAGTGCCTGCAACATCTAAAAAACACAGTACTAGAGATGCCAGTGAAAAACTCAAAGATCACACAGCGCCTGAGCCATCTTCTGCTGACTCTTCTGCTGACCAACGTAGACAGGTAATTCCCCCACATATTCAAGGTTCCCTACACCCTTCCCTATCTAGCCAAGTAGATCTGGGAATTTCCACTTCTCCCCAAGATGCTCAGGGATTGTCCATATCCAAACAAGTTATTCTGGAACTAAACAAAAATTTCCAAGGTCTGTGGGACCTTCCACATCTGTCCAGGCATCCCAAAGACTTCCCTCTTGTGCTGAAAGCAAATCCATACCTCTCTCCTCTTCCAGAAGGAGTTTCAAAATTTTATCCCCAACCCTACATGTCTCTAATCTTTCTAATTCTCCTACCAAGTATGTTGGACAAGATATCTCTCGTCAAGGGGACCTACAACAGGTCCCATCAGACAAAGAGGGGTCCAAACCTTCTTTTTCAAAAGGTAAGTTCAGTGATTTATCACTTTTCCCAAATGTATCAAGGCCTATCACCTCTACCCAGGAGAGTTTATCACATTTAACAGCTGACAAAGCAGGGCAGAGAGATAAGTCCTCTCAAAATGACAGCCAAAGATGTTCCCCCCTCTTCCCCAAATCACCCTATGCAATCTGCTTTTAGTAAAGTGAGTTTGAGACATGACCCTGCTGACCAAGGGGATTTTAGAAATTCCCCATTAAACCAAGAGGGCTTTCAAAGTCCTCTATCATTAAAAAATGGTCTCAAATCATCTCCTACAGTCCACTAAATGGAACCAAAATCCCCAAAGGGAACCTAACACCACTCATACCTGCCCAAGCTGAGACAAAAATCTCCACATCTTAGCTGTAATCTCAAAGAACTTTGACACATTCAATAGGGATTCTTGAGGGTTTCACACTTAAGCAAGATGTGATAGAAACTCCTGAAAACACCCAAGGGACTCTCATGCCTTCTGCACATACACAAAATTAAGTAGCACACTCACCATCTTTCCCAGGGGCTCTGATACCTTCGTAACCTGTCAGGGGGCACTAGGATTGTCCCCCTCTACAGAAGAGTGTCAAAGACATATTCTCAAAAGTGACCCACCACAGAAAAGGAGATTAAATCATTCTCCTGCTATGAAAGGGGAACCTTAACATGCTCGTTCTAGCAGAAGACTGAAAGGTGCTCCCTCTAAACAACGAGTCTTCAGAAAGTCCCAAACTGACCAAGAATTTTTCAAATATCCCCTACCAGCTAAAAGGGCCCTCATGACTTTTCATCAAGTCACAAAGAGCCAAGGTTGTGCCCAAACACTCCCAGGGAGCCATGCAATTTCTGTATTTGTACACTGTGCTGAAACAATACAACCTGCCCTGCCTCCCCAGGGAACTCTAGGACATTCTGATTTGGTAGGAGAGACTGTAAAACTTTCCACATATACATCAGAGATGCTAGGATTTCCAAAACCTGTACAGGATTCTCTGTTTACTACCATATCTCATAAAGGGACTGTGGGACAGAATACATCTACAAAAGGAGTTCAAGTCACAGTTCCATCTTTAGCAGTGGCTCATGGATGTGACACATCTACAAAAGGCGTTCTAGGAAATAATCCATTAGTGCAAAAGGATCTCAATCCAATCCTATATGAACAAAGGGCTATGGTACATGATATGCACACACAAGAGTCTGTAGAATCCTGTTCATCTAAAGAAAGGGGTTCCTTGGGTTTCCCCTGTGAACAAGAATCCATGAGACCTCCCCAAATTGTTCATGAGGCTGTGGGAACTTCCCTATCTCGTAAAGAGGATCAGTCATCTTCCCCATCTACACAAGATGCTACAGATTCTTACCCATCTGCACATAGGGCTGTTGGCCAATCTCCAGGCCCACAAATGTCTCCAAAACATCTTTCAAATACCCCAAAGACAATGAATTCCAACTTATCTTCTAAAGGGGTCTTGGAACATGTTTTGCCCATCAAGTTTGCTGTGGAACCTGCCACTTCTAAAGAAAAAGTGGTATCCCCTTCTCCAGCTGAGGAAAGGTTTCTTGGAACTTCCACAAGTCAACAAGGTGGTCTAGAAACTTCCCTACCTGCCAATGATACTCTTAAACCTCCCACATATGTCCATGATGCTGGAGGAGTGGCCACATATACACAGGTATTTTTAGTAACTTCGCCTCATTCTGAAGCCACTGTCATGACTTGCACAGGTACACAGGACACATTAAGACATTCCCCATCACAGCAAGAGGCCATAGGATCTACTATATCTGAAGAGGGTGCTTTGCAATTATCTCCCTATACCCAAGAGTGTTTTGTTTACATGCCTTCTCAGGCAGGAAATAGTAGACTATCCCCCTCTACCAAAGTGGTCCCGAGACTTTCAGTTTCTAGGAAAAACAGGTTAAGTGTTGATTTTTCTGACAAAGAAGGCTTCAGAAGAACTACAAATGGGGAATTTGCATCATCTCCTGCTTCCAAAGAAACATCAAAAGTTACAACTACTCCTCAGGTGAGTCCCAATACTTCTGTATCTGTTCAAAAGGTCTTGGAATGTTCCACAAATAACCAAGGGATTGTCGCAAGTTGGCATTCTGCCAAAGGGCATACTAGATATTCTATATCTTCCTAAAACGCTCATGGGCCTTCTCTGTCTGCCCACAAGGCTCTAGTATGCTCACCATCAGCACCAGGGCTTCAAGGAATTTCTTTATCTCTCGCAAGTGCTCCAGAACATTTCCCCCATGCTCATGGTGATTTGTCACTTTGCAAATCAGACACTAGAACTACACAACCTCCTCTATGTTACAAAAGGGTCTAAGGGAAAGTTCACATCTAAAAAAAATCATCTAGAAGTTGTGCCTTTAGCCCAAACATATCTGAAAACTTCCATTTCTGCTAAAGAATCTAAAAATCCTTCTGCCTCCAACACTCTTGCTGGAGAACATTGACCATCTAACCTAGGATTTATGGCACTACCAAAATCTAAGCACAGATATCTAGAAACTTTACCAACTGTCCAAATGTCTTTAGGATGTTCAGCATCTTCCCCAGGAGCTCTGTATTCTCAGGGAAAAAAAGAACATTTGCAATCTGGACACGGTATTCAGGAAGCTTTTGCATCTTCAATAAGTTTTTTGGGAAAATCTTCCCACCTCCCAGGAGACATGAAACTTTCCTCACCAGCACAAATGGTTTTAGAACATGTCCCCTCAGTTCAGAGTCCTGTGGAAACTTCATCATCCTCATCTGGGTTTAGAGGATCTTTGATTTCTTTGCAAAGGCCTCTGGATCTTTCCACAAATACCCAGAGTGCTGATGCTACTTTATCAACACCCCAAGGAAATCTTACACCTTTGTTCTCTCTCCCAACTAAAATGGGTACCTACCAATCTACACAAAAGATGGTAGGAATTTTGCCACCTAGACCAGAAGAACTGGTAATTTCTCCTTCAGCCACTGTGGTGCCTGGACACATACCAGTGGCTCCAGCACCTCTGGGCCTTTCTCCATTATCTCAGGAGGCTCCATCAAATGTGCCCCATGTTTCTACAGGTCTAGATTTATCTCAGTCTGGTTTAGGACCACACCTTAATGCAATGCCACCTACCCAATGGCTACAGAGAACTCCCTCATCTTCAGAAGGAAGTGTGGTTCCTTTGTCTTATGCCCAAGGGGCTGTGGGACAGTCCCTATTTGCACAACAGACTCTAGAATGCTCCACATCTTCACAGGGAACTCCAAGATATTTTCTGTCTGGTCTAGGGGATATGACATATCCCCTGCTTCCCAGGGTACTAAATGACCATTGCTATCTGTGGGTCTGAATATGGGAAAATATTTACATGCTCAAGGTTCTCCAGAACATCTGAAAAATGTCTAAGGTTTTCCAAGACATAAGCAGGCTGGTCCAGATCCTGTGGGAATTTCCTTACCTCTTCTTGCTTCAGAGATTCTAATATCTTCCTCATCTTGCCAAGGATCTCAAGGGTGTTTGCTATCCACCAAGGAAGGTTTAAAAGAGTCAAACTCTGCACCAAAAGCACAGAAATCTTATCCATTGAATGCACAGTCTGTGAATCTTTGGTAAATACCCAAAGACCACTAAACATTGACACACATTCTAAACAGAATGTGCATTCTTTGCCATCTACACTGGGGAATTTCCCTTTACAAAGGACTCTTAATATGTCATCACTGCCACAAGGGATCCTAGAGCCTATGGTATCTCCCCATTAGCATGATACAGAAAAAAAAATCTGAGAGAGTCTTCATCACTGCAGGGGACTGTAGAAGCATCTCATCCTAAGAAAGAGGCTTTAGGATCTTCTCAACATGCTCATAGGAAGGCTCAAATATTGCCATCTAATCAAGAGGCTGAGAAACATTCTCTGTCTCCTAAATGGACTATGGGACTACTCAAATCTGAAACTAGCACTCTAGAAAACTTGCCATCTGAACAAAGATCTTCTTCAGCTACTCAGAAATCTAAAAAAACATTGTTATCTTCCCAAGGGAGTGTAAAACCTTCATCATCTCTACCACGTGCTCATAAACCTCCCCAACCTGAACCAGGGACTCCAACATCTGTGAGATGTAAGGAAAGGCCTCTAGAACGTTCTATGTCTGTACAGGAGACTGTGGAGTCTTTGCCATCTACCCCAGGGTTTCCAGAGGATTCAGCATCTTTCCAAAAGAATCTAGGGTACTCATCACACATGGTAGAATCCCCGGATACTTTGCAATCTATCCAAGGGGTTACAGGCCTTTTGCCTCCTAATGGGGCTATGAGAAGGCACAAATTTAAAACTAAGACTCTAGAAAATTTGCCATGGGAACAAACAATTTCTTCTTCTACTGAAGGAAGTAAAAAAACATTGTTATTTTCTCAAGGGAATGTGAAACATTCATCATCTGTACCAAGTGCTCAGAAACGTCTGAAAACTACATCAGGGACTCTAGCAACTGTGAGATATAAGCAAGGGTCTCTAGAACATTCTATGCTTGTTCAGGATACTGTGGATTCCTTGCCATCTACCCAAGGGATTCCAGAGCATTCAGCATCTTTCCAAATTAATGTAGGGCACTCTTCATGCAGGATAGAATCTCAGGATACCTCACCATGTGTCCAGGGGCCTACATGCCCTTTGTCACATCTCTTAGGGCACACAGGACATTCACAATATGACCCAGGATCTCAGGATTCTTCTTTAGCAGTCTCAAGTGATCTAGGACATTTCCTATCTAGCAAACTTTGCATATCTGCTCAGGCAACACTGAAACTGTCACCATATACTCAAGAGTCTCTCCAGCATTCATCATCTGCCAAAAAGATTCCAGGAATATCTGAGTCTACCCAGTGTACTCATAATCATTCGTCTCCTGTCTCAGGTACTTTGGGAATGTCTCCATGTGTGTCAAGTACTACAGGAACATTGCCAGATGCCCCAAAGTCTCGTGGTCTTTCCTCATCAACACAAGAAAGTGCAGCCCCTCCACCTTCTTTGCAAAAAGGTGTCACAACTTTACCCTATTCACAAACAAATCTTGATCTGAACACGTCAGTACAAATTTCTCCATTACCCTCACCATCTATTCAGGTACCTGGGCAAGCTTCCCTTTATGCAGAAGCCACTTTGTGACAGCCCAGAGCTGCACATGGAGTTGAAGAACTTTTGCTTCCTAGCTTCGGGACTCTAGGTAATAAAGAAAGTGACAAGCAGGAACTAGGAATTTTTCCATTGGCCCAAGTGCCTTTGGGATTCTCCTTACCTGCAAAAGGAACTTTAGGATCTTTGTCATCTGCACAAGGGCTTCTGGGAACTTCCCTATCTGCCCAAGGGTCTCAGAATCTGTCCACATCCAAAGAGGAACCCATGGGAACTGTGTCACCTGTTCCAAAATCTTTGAAACATTCAACTCCCTCCCAGAAGGCTCTCAAATTTTCTCAATCTGCCCATCAAGCACTGTAATGCTCATCATGTTCCCCACAGACTACTGGACCTTTTCTATCTAGCCAGAAAAATTTAGGAACTTTTTCATCTTCACCAGGTTATCCAGAACACTACCCACCTGCACCAGGTGGTCAGATACATCCACTATCTACTCCAAAAGCTGTGCGACTTTTGCTAACATCTAAAGGGCAGAAGAAAAACTTCACAGCCCCAAAAGGAAATTTGCCTGTTCAAAGGTCTTTGTCAAACATACCAAGGAATCGAGAACATTCGTCACATTCCACATGGGATTTGGGACAAAACACACACACCCAGAGTACCTTGGGATGTCTGCCATGTGTGGGGGAAGATGTGGAATCTTCTCAATCTGATTCAGTATCTATAGGATCTTTAATATCGTCACATCCAGGTGAATATCTGGGTCTTTCTGCACCACAAGAGACTGCATTATCAGAGCCCGGGGGTGTGGGAACTTGCCTATCAGCAAAAGGGACTCTGAAAGGGACTAAATCTAAACAAGTGACTCAAGGATCTTGCCCATCTACTCAGAGCACTGGGGATCATTCCTTATCTGCTCAAGTCCACGTCAGCACAGCAGACTGTGGGTACTTTGCCACCAGCTCCAGGACCTCTAGGTTCTACCCAAAATACTCAGGTGCTCCCAGGATCTTTGCCATCTGATCAAGGGCTTCTGGAAATTTCTTTATTTACACAAGGAACTCTAGGTTCTTCTTCATCATCCCAAGAGGCTTTTGGACATTCCATTACTGCCAAAGGGTCTCTAAAACCGTCCACATCTAAACAAGAGATTGTACCAACTGTGTCACCTGCTCAAAAGACTTTGCAACCTCCAACTTCTTGCCAGGAAGCTTGGAGATCCTTTTCTTCTTCTTCTCAAAATGCTGCACAAAGATCCACATCTTCCTCTAGGGACACTGGATCTTTCCTAGCTAGGCAGAAATATCAAGAATCCATTTTGCATTCACCAGCAGATGTAAGTCACTCACCATCTGTACTAGTTGGTCAGCAGCATCTAGCACCTACTCCAGGTGTTCTAGAAGATTTGCAGATATCTTCTCAAAATCCCAAGGAACTTTCCAAGGTAGAAGTGGGAACGTTCCCTGTGCAAACTTCTTTTTTCTACAACCAAAGGAATCTAGAAAATTCAGGAGATTCCACAGGGATATCGGGACAAGACAAAGAATAACAGAGTACTGTAGGCCATTTGCCACCAGTAAGGAATGTTGTAGCATCTTCTCAATTTGCTTCAGCGACTCTAGAAACTTTGCCACCATCACCTCCAAAACCTGGTAGACAGTCATCTTCTACCCAAGGAGGTGCAGAAACTTTCCCATCTGGTCAAGGGTATCTAGCACCTTTGCAATCAACTGAAGAGCTTCAGAAATTTTCTATCTCAGTCCAGGCAATGTTGAATACATCACAATGTTCCAAATATTCTCATAATTCTCTGGGTTGTTCCTTCTCAGAACAAGGGACTCAAGCATCTTCTGATTCTGGTCATAGAGCTGTGAGTCCCTCTCTATCTTCACAGGGGACTGTAGGTCTGTCCACATCTACACAGAGGTCCACTGAAGATTCTACATCTTCACAAATGCTTTCAATTCCTTCCTTACATACAGAAGGTACAGGAACACAGTCCACCTGTGCACACTGCAAAATAGCAAACTCACCATCTTCCCCAGTGTGTCAGGGATGTTCCCACCCTGCTGAAAACATGGCAAGAACTTTGAAATCTGACCAAGGATCTTTGAGAATTTCTGCAACTTCACAAGGCTCTGTAGAGCCTTTGTCATCTCCCCAGGGGACACTAGGGTATTTATCATCTGTACCAGATGCAAAAAAATTTTCAACAGCTACCCTAGAACATGTAGTATTGCATGGACTTTTGATCTCTCTAAACTTACAGCGGGACCTTCTACTTCAAGCCAGGGACCAAATGAGTCTTTGAATTCTCTACAACGGGTCCATCAAACAGATCCATCTGCTTCAGGTTCTTCAGGATCTATGTATTCTTCTCAAAGTCCCATGGTAATCTCTTTATCTGGATAAGCAACAGTAGGACCTGTATCATCTTCCCTAGGGCCTTTGACAATGTCCTTATCTGCTCAAATGTATCCAGGACGTTTGTAATCTATTCAGGAACCTGGAGGCCCTTGCCTGTCTTTACAGGGCAATCTGGAAGATTGCACCTGTACACATGGAAGACCAGGAATATCCAATGCTTCACCAGGAGATTTGGAAATTTCAGCATCTACCACAGTGAGTCTAGGATCTTCTCCATCTGTCCAGTTGGATTTGAGAGTGTCACAACCAGTCTTATTGTCTCTGAAACATTCCCTGTCTGACCATTGGGTTCCAGGTATATTGACATCTGCCCCAGGGCCTCCAGACCCTTCCTTGTTCTCTCAAGAGCCTCCAGGATCCTGTTTAGAACAAGGTGCTTTAGGATATTCACCATCTCATACAGATGATCTTGAACTTTCTGAATCTAACCAGGGCACACTGGAAACATTGCCACATATGAGAAACAGTGCAGAAATACTACCTGTCACCCAAGAGATTAGAGAACCTTTGTCAGCCACACAAAATTCTCTTAGACTTCCACATCATTCATCACTTCATCCAGAGGCAGAAGAACCTCTGCCATGTACCCAAACCATTTTTAAATTTTCAGATTCTGAGTCAGGGTCTTTAGAATCTTTGCTATTCGAACCAGGGACTCTGCGACTTTTGACATATGATAAAGGTGTTCTGGCCACTTTAGTATCAGAACAAGGGATCCTGGGAACACCAAAATCTCCCCAGGACTCTCTACAACTGTCTCAGCTAGGCAAGGAACCTGTAGAAACTATGCCATCTACCCAAGACACTGTGGGTACTTCCTTTTCAACAGAGTTTCCTGGACTGTCCCTTCATGAACATGGTGACTTTATTCCTACCCCTTCTCATAAAAAATGCCTGAGACATTCCCCTTTTCCCCAGAAAAGGTCTAGACTTTTCAATTCTACCCAAAGGATATTGAAATATGCCCCATTTCCTGAAGGGGATATCAGATCTACCCTTTCAGAACTTGAGGCTTTAAAATGCATCTCTTCTGCTGAAAGTATCCTCACATCTACCAAGTATGCTGAAAAGGACTCAATCAACACTTATGATTCTGAAAATTGAGTCTATGTATCCTCACAATGTAATGAGGATAACCTAAGAATTTTCCCATCTCTCCAAGGCATTCACAGATTGTCCAAATCTACCAAAACCCCATCAGAAAAGGCCCCTTCTAATCTAAGTGACATTCAAGTTTCCTATTCAGAACATTAGAGTAGCAAAACATCCTCTTTATCAAAAAAGGGGCTCAGACATTCTTCGTCTACCAAAAAAGATAAGAAATTGAAAGCTTCTCCCCAAGAGGGCATCTCTACGGAAGAGTGCATGCCAACCACTCCCTCTCATGAAGAGAGCCTCAAGCATTCCACTCTCCTCATGAGATTCCTAAACACACTGCTTCTACCAGGAGAAGACGGAGGAATGCCTCTAATCCCTAAGGAGCCCTGAAAACTTCTCCTGCAGACCACGATGGTATTGAGTCATCTCCAGGTAGAGACAGTACTGATAGGGATGTCAACTTTTCTTCGTCACTCCAAGTGAATGTCAGCCACCCTATTTCTACTAATGAGGGCTCAGAACATGTTCCTATTATTCAAGAGGGAGAGAAACCTTCCATTAGTGCCAAACAGGAGCCCATGGCTTTGGTTCCCATTCTTTAGGGATTCATACCTCCACCAGCTCCAAAAGGGAGTGCCATATCTTCCGCTGTCAAGGTATACTGTATGTCAATCAGAGGATGTGATACCTGCTCTCTCTTGCCCAGGAAGAGACCCAGCATTACAATATGAATTTGGATACCCACTTTGTGACTCTTCTTTCCTAGGAGGCCACAAATATTCACATTTTATCCGAAGCAATCTCAGAAGAATCCCACTGCAAAGGGGAAGCTGTAGTTCTTTCCTCTTCCCTAAAGGAGCTATCCGACCTTATCAATCTGACCAATGTGGACTTGGACTTTCCAGTTCAGACCAACGGAACATTAGATATGTGCCCCCAGTTTCAAGTAGCCTCAGACCATTTCAGACTGAAAGAGATGGCTTCACATATGCTCCCTCTAAGAAACTGGGCACCCGAGAAGCTTCTTATAACAAAAGAGACCTCAGAAATATGTCCTCTAATCAAAAGTCAGTCAGATCTTCAAGTTCTGTGCTAGGAAGCTTCCAACGTACTCCTTCTGCCCTAGGTGGTACCAGAGCTTCCCAGTCTGCCAAATGGAACCTGTAAGATGGCCCATCATAAGAGGGTGGCCTGGGCACTACTCTCTCACCATGGCATTTTCAGTTCTTTTTTATCCACAAGCCACATTCATGTATCTCACTATGTGCCCCAAATGAACAACAGGAGTTTAAAACTTTATCTTCTCATCAACCATCTCTCAAACTTGCAAATTCTACTCGTAGCTACCTCAGATGCACATTGAGCCATTAGGCAGGCCCCTCTGACTCAAAGCACAAGAAGAATCCCCCTTATGATTAATAGTAGCTCACAATTTGTAGCCAGAAGCACATGCTATAAAATTTCTCCTCATGGAGAATGACATATGCTTCTTCTGACCAGTGAGGGCCTAGACCTACGTGGTCAGACCTAATCGGTGACAAATCAACTCCCTCAATCTAAGGTGCACTGAGTGTATATTAGTCTGATCCTCTGACCTCATGACCTCCGTCCAAAGAACAGGGCCCTGGTGCCTGAGGTCCTAGGGTCTAAGAGTAGCCAAGAAAGCCATATTCCTGGATATTTACCCTAAAGTTGGACAGTAGAAATGAGAAAGCCATGCCATGTTCAGATGTAGGCAGCTGATTTATCAGGAGACCTAGCTGGGAACTGCCTTCTAGCCTGTAGGAGATTGATTACACTGCTACCTGACCTGCATGATATGGATGTTCTAGGTTCCCATGAAGTCTCGATAAGGAAATATTCTCTACAATCCAAATTGACTGTTGATCTTGCCTGGATACTGGTGTTTCTGCTTTCCCTTTACATGCTAAGAAATTTTCTTCCTCTAAAGAATTAGTAGATTTTGTGTGGATAAATCTAGATTCACATTCTGGCAATGGATCCTCCAAATCACGTTTCTGACACAGAATCATCAGATGTATTCCTTCAGGACCAGGAGGACTTACACTTTCCCCCTTGCCTGAAGAAGAACTAAAATCATTCTCAAGGGCTCAAGTGGTGGTCAGGCACATTCTGTCTAAACCAGGAAGATAATCGCACTCCAGGCATTCTTCTCAAATAAGATTCAAACCTACGACATAATCACAGATCTTCCAAATTTCTGTGTGGACCAAGGGGTCTTCTGATTTGTCTATTCTGATCCAGCATACCTCAGATATGCCCCAATAACCTAACATTCCTGCCTAGAACCAATATGCCAGGGCTGGAGAGATGGCTGAGCAGTTAAGAGCACTGACTGCTCTTCCAGAGGTATTGACTTCAATTTCCAGCAGCACCATCTGTAATGGTAATCTAATGTCACCGTTTCGTGATTTTAAAGAGAAGAAGAGTATACTCAAACACATGAAATACAATCAATATGCCTCACAACATTGAGGATTTCAGATATACTAACTTAACACCAAATGTGTCAGAAACTCCCCAGTTTTCAAGGCAGCATTGACATACAATTCGTTTGAGAACTTGAAACCTCAGTTATTCTTTAGTTGCTCAAATAGCCCTCCGAGTTACCACTTCAGAACAAAAGTGTCACATAGGTCCTGAAAGACTGAAGAGGCCCTGAGAGATAACATAATAAGCAAAGAATTTCAGACCTGGACAACATCTTAAGAAGGACACAAATATAGCCCTTTTGCTATACATGTGCAATAGCATTTATACAATCACAATGGGGACTCAGATGTACCCATCTAAAAGCAGGGCATTTTATGTTACCATCTAATAACTCCATCAAGTCAGAAGTAAATTAATCCATAACTTCAAGGGGGATGACACCCAGCTGGATTATCTTTTAAAGACTGTCTTAGTCTTAATTCCCTCTAACCACAGTAGCCAATGACATTAAGCATATGCCCAAGGGGTTGGCTGACTCAAATAAAAACACTTTATTCTTCCTCTGTCTGAACTGCATGGATCTGTGACATGCCCCTCTGCAGAAGCAAGCTACAAAATTGACTTTGTGACTGAGGAGTGTGTTTCTAACATTCAGGCTCAGTTGTAGTGTGCTTCAGACTGAATCCTTGTGGCCAAGAATGCATAGGAGCTTCTCTCTTTGTTCATGACTGACTCAGGTCTGTACTTCAACTAAGAGAGACCAGAGCTACTCGCGCAGGACTTATTGGTTAGGAAATATACCTTTGAACCTCCAAAACCAAAACAAAATCAACCAAAACAAAGCAAAATCCTCAGAGAAGTCTGGATTCAAGTCCCATGGCCAATGAATAAAAACCTCAGCCTGGATCCAAGGGCATCTCTCTTTAAGATGCTCCCCAGAAAGCTAACTGTCCTCCATACCCACACTTGTGTGGCTTAATGTAAGTTTAAATAGGGAACAGATGCAGAGACATTGACTGACTTGTAAGAAGAAACCTCAGAATGCTGTAAAGTCTGCACTGAATTCCTCAGAGATAGGAACTTTCTAGAGTTCTTTGAAGTTCCTGGAACAACCTCCTCTACAGAGGTAAACAGGCCTATTCCCTTATTGTCCAATGGGGTTGAGGGCCTTTCTCCTTTCAAAAATTTTGGTATTTTTCTTCCTCTGATGATTGAGGACTTAAAAGTTATCCCTTTGACCCAATGGGCCCTGATAAAAATAAAGTCTTCTCAGGAGCCCGTGGGGTATTTTATCTCTGATAAAGGGGTATTGCTCCAGAAGTCAATCCTGGAACCTTATGCCACTTCCTTGAGTACAGTCACATGAAATAGTGTGAAAACATCAGTCTAACTCAGTTCTGGTTGGTTGAACATAATTCATAGGAGGCGATCATGCTGAGGAGACATACCGAAGTTTTCTTCATGAATCATGGTATCTATATTTGGTCTCCTGCCACTTCAGCTAAAGATAGGGATACCCTAGACTGTGATGAACAGTCAGAATGTGAGACAATGTTAGAACTTCAGGAGCTAAGATAAGCAATTTGATTTTTCCTCCAAATACTGTGGGATATTTTACATTCTGATCTTCTCTCCTATCACAAGGATCTCAGCACCTCTTTTCTTCCCAGAATACTCATTCCTTCTAACTTTGTTTAAAGAGGCATTATATATTCCCACTGAAGCCAAGGGAGACTCAGATCATTTCAGTTTGTCTAAAGGAGGCTTAGCCATTCATTTAGGTTGAAGAATTCCACTCAACTCCCTGATATTATGGATTGAGCCTCAGATATTTTTCCTAATGTTTCCCAGATTTTTTCTTCAGTTCAAGGTAAACTCTAGGTTCAAAAATGATGCAATGAAGAATCTTTGACATGAATATTCTGCCAAGGAAGAAACATACATTCTTTGTACTTTGAGTAAGGGAAATCTAGATACTCCCTTAAATTTGAAGGGTGTTTATTACAAAATCTTCTGTTTGAGGAGGTTAAAGAGAAACCACTGATGCGAAAACTTACACAGATGTTCATTTTTTCTCAAGGATATTTTAAATCAATATCCCGTGACAATAGTTTCCTCAGAGAATCCATTTCTAGCCGTAGAATCCTCAGTTCTTTTCCTCTAGAAGATCATAATATTTCCCTTCTGACCTGGATGACCAGACATGCCCTAATAACTGAAGGGAGGGCAGAACATTCTGAAATGATGTCGTGGGTCATGACAGGAAAAAACTGAGCCCTATTCTAACTTCTATCTTTGAAACTGTCACTTGAAATACAGCACTTCCATCTTTGTTTCCCATGCCTGGATGCTACTGGACAGCTTGTGGAGAAGATAGAGCCAGTGAATACCAACCAATTTGTAAGAAAAATGCTCTTATTGCTGACAAGCTCACCTCAGAGTCTCAGAACACATAGGTGTTCTGGACTGTGAAGACATTTGCACCTGATAAGGTATGTTCTGCACCTTCTTCCAATTCCCAAGGTAACCTTTTGCATGAGGGATTCTGCGACATTCCTACACCTTTTTATCCTCCCAATATATTCTTTCTCTCAAAAATAGAGCCCAAAATATGGTCAAATAGACTTGTAACTAAGTGATCAGGCATAATTCCAAACGTGGCTCCTTCTGTAAATAAGGGACTCTAGTTCACTTCGGTTTGAGGTCCCCTAGTGCAAGTTTAGAATCAGAGCATAGAACCTGTGCCATCTGCCTTCCAACAAGTAAATAGAAATGTAATAAATTCAACATTTCTTCCTAGATCTCAACAACTGAACACACTAGAAGTAACCTGGCCAGCAACAATCATCCAAACCCTTGGGAAAAGGACAGAAACTGCAGGCTCTTCTCTACCAGAATGAACCCAAAATTTAAAGATACAAACCTCTGAATAAGAATTGGAGACTTATAGTCACTGCTGTAAACTTTCTCCACTATATAAGGTACAATGGACCCTTTTCAATTAGGCCTCAGAATTTTCCTCTCTTACATGGGGCTCACATTTCCTAGTCTTACCTTATTCCTTCCCCCTACAATGAACAGAATGATAGAAGTCTCCTATGAGTAACCCTGCCCTAAGACCCATTTGTCCAATGGGGCCCTAAACAGGTATTATGGCTTACACGGTCCATATATATATTCCTATTCCTGCCAAGTGACCTTGGGTTTGTTTTCCTAAAAGGGCTGGCAGATTAAGGGAGCCTTATACCACATGATCAACATAAAAGAACATCTGACCTTCCATGTCTTCACTGTAGGATTGTGGGACTATTGTCTTCCTCTGTTCACCAAGTTGATTTTAGACCTTCAGTTTCTGCAAAAGGGACCCTAGGAAACCAAAATCTATTGAAAGGACTCTTAAAACTAGCTCCTGTGTCAAAGGGGTTTTTCAGATCTCCACCCTCTACACTACGGGACTTCACATTTTCCTGAACAACTAAAGAAATATCAGAGCTTCTCATTAGCTCACACCTTAAAACCACTTCTATTAACTAAGGCTGCTTTAAAGTTAACCCCTCTGTCCACAATATCCATCCAACACATTTGCAACAAATGGCACCTCAACTTTTTTCCTTTTAGATCATAGGACAAAAATCTGAAATTGTCTTTCATTCCCTGTGTCTCAAAGTTGGTCATCAAAATGCACTGTTCCTATCTTTTATTCACAGATGTGTGCAGCTGAACACAGCCTTGAGGAAACATCAATGCTTGCATAAATACTTATCCTGTATGAAGTCCATTGTGACATTCCATAGACTCTCAAAGATTTCGCACAGGGTATGCATATGGGGAAAATACTTGGAAGCTAGTGAGGCAGAGTTTGAACATTTCTCCAGTACCCAGTATATCCTCGAACCTTCCCCTGCTGACCATGGGTGAACTGAATATTTCTGTTCGGCAAAATATGACTGGGGACCTCTACCTTATAAACTAAGACTTCAGGATTTTTCCTTCATTGAAGTTGGTCTTAGAACTTCCCATTCTGAGAAGAATTTCTCAGAACTCCTCTGCTCCCCAGATATTTCACACTGTAGCTGTGAGAACTCTGCTTCGGTCCTTCCCTTCCCCAATAATGTGGCCTTAGATCTCACTCACCTTTGCAAGAGGTAATTCGAACCGCTGTCCTTGACCAAAGGGAGATTCCTCATCCCTTTAGTACAAGGGTGACATTAGATATGCTCTTTTGAATAATAATCTATCATGCCTTTTGTCTTCAAACATTCTCTTATGTCTTTGAACTACAGCATATGAATATTCTCTAATTAAGGGATATTCAAGCCTTTCACCTTTTGCCATGACTGCTAGAGAAATATAATGTTCCTCCCTTGTTTGAGGTTCTAGGTCCTATGTGTAGAATTACCAACTGGATACTAGGTTATGATCTTCAATCCAATTGCATTGCTGCTGATCATATGTGAACATATTAAGATAAACTGAAGGAAGGCAAACAGACAGGGACAGCCATCCAGGCTGTTTGAAACACACTTGGGTTGTTGCCTGAACACCGTCAGAATAAACACAAGAACTCCTACCCACGTCAGAAAAGTTGGAAGCTGAAGATCATTTGTGGGATCTCCCTCTACTGAACCAGGTGGCAGGGACATTCATGTTTACCATAATGTTGCATGGCACTCGCCCCATTTTCAAGGGTTTGCTAACCCATTCCTTTGCACAACTAGGTCTCAAAATTTTCTCTTTTTTGTGACAGCCCAGTGCTTCTTCCCTCCCAGGTTACCTCAGTCCTTTTACTTCATTGAAGAGAATGTCAGACCTCTCTCCTACAATTAACCTTCCCCATTTTGCAGACCTTCCCCATTTGCCCAAGGTGGACTATAGTGCTCATTTAGTGGAAAGTCACTCAAATTTTCTGTTTCTTTGAAAGTGGGAGTAAGTCATTTCTCTTGTGACAAAAGATGCCCCAGACTAAATAATCCTTATGCCATTCCACCAGTAGAAGCTAGAATCAAATCTATTCACATGCAGTTCTGTGTAGTGCAAAAGGTGTCCATGGTTTCCTCTTTCAACCACAAGAACTATAGACGTCCAGTCCCTGGCCAAGAGTATATGTTCCATGGAAAAATTAGGACAGAGACCTCAGGTGTCTGAGAATGAGAGGGTCTCATTCATTCCATTTATAGCATAGGAGCTTCAGATGTAGACTCTAGCTATGAGATGCACAAGATCATTGCTTCATTCCAAGGACAGCTTGCACTTGACTTTAAACTCATATTTCCTTAGTGCCAATCTCTGTGACCAAGATTGCCAGGCAAACACTATTTCAACCTCACAGTGGGACCTCACAATTTTCTGGTTATAGGACAAAGGCCAGAAAATAGAAATATAAAAGGAATCAGCATGTGAACTTCCGACAGGTTGTTGTCAGAAATGCAGTGTTTCTGTCTCTAATTTAAGGATGTATACAGACCAACACAACTTTGAGGGAGACTCAGAGTTCGGACAACCACTCCCCCTGTTGGAGTTGCTTGCTGAGTGCTTCTTATGTTCTTCTCAGCAGTATAAACACTATATGGATAGTGGAAGCTTGGAAGAACCGATGCAATGCAATGATATGATACCATAATATTCTCCCACTACCCGAGGTAAAGTAGATTTTTCCCTTCAGCACAATGTGGTGACTGGAGCTTCCTATTTGGTTAAACATGGCCAGGCACTTTCTTTCTTAGCAAAGCAGTTCAGCTTGACACCAGAAGATGCAGTTATAAATACAGGCGACACAAACTGCACCTATTTTCCAGGCATCTCACACTATGACCTTTGGTTGAAGAGTCACCAGTACTTTAATTGGGATAGGTGGCCTTCAGGCCTTTCTGTTTTTACAAATAATACCCCAAACCTTCCTTTTCTGTCCAAGATCAGTTATAAGAATGACTGGAGTTTACTATTGGGACCTCAGCATTTTCATTTTGCCCAAGGGGACCAAGATCAAAGTATTCTCACAGCATCCTCCCCATACACATATGCCTCAAACATAACCCTCCAATCTTGAGATTTAGGTTATTTACCTCTAACCATGGCCTCAAGGAAAATATATGTGGGACAAAATGGTCTAATCTAAATTCTGCCCTGCATTGACAGATCCTAAATCTTAGGTCATATGTCCTTCATGCACACACCCATATAACTGATGATAAGCTTTAAGAGGATTTAGAGACTAACAACCATGACTGATGAATAATTCTTGTATTGCTGCCAGGCCTACCACGGAGTAACTGATGATGGGATTCTTCTAAACTGTCAAGCAGTCCTACCTCCCCTGCTCAAGGCAGACTAGAACACTCCATTGTCCTTAAAGAGGACTGGTACTTTAAGCAGTATTCAAGTCTGTTTCAAACTTCTAATCCTAAACATCAATAGTTAGACCACAAATTTCTCTCCTTTAAATATCAAATGCTCCCTCTGTATCTAAGAAGGTCCAATATCTATTTTGTAAGCCTGACAGGGCCTGAGCTCTTCTCTATCTGCCCCAGACCAAAAACTCCATGTCCAGTCAAAAATGACCTCCATAATTATCCTCTCTAACCAAAAAGTATTCCAAACCATTCTCTTCCTGGTAAAGGACAGCACAAAAATTCCACTTAACTGAATCTAACATTCACTTCCTCATCTGAAAGGGACATCAGAATGACTCTTTGCAGTGCAATGGTCCTCAAATTCATACCCTCTGTCAAAGAGGTCTGTGAATGTTATCCTTTCACAGCAGGGCTTCAGTGTCTCTCCCTCTGCCTATGGGAGCCTAAGACATTCCACACCTACTCATCATTATTTCCTCTTTCATCTCTGTCTAGGGGACAACAAAGCCTTCTCCTAATGCCCACATAGACCTGAAATCTTTCCTGTTGCCCAAGAGGGTCTCATGCCTACCCACTCTTGTAAGGTGTCAATAGATCTTGTTCAATTGACATTTTGCGCCTGCTATATCCCAACTGTCTACGATTATTTCCAAACTTATTCCTGGAACGTATATTCTGAGACATTCCTCCACTGAAGAAAGGGTTCTTGGCATTATTTAATCTATGCAAAGGCTTCAATGTCTATTGATAACCATCCAACTAGTTGGAATAATGGAATCATTGCTGCCCATACGTTCACACAGCACACAAAACATATGGACATGATAAATACTGAAAAAGAATTGGATGCTGATCAAGCAATACTGGAACTTCCTCTGCTCCACAAGGTATTTACATTTTCTCCAATGTGAAATTGTCTTTCTTATTTTATTGAAAATAGCTAGAGAATTTACCCCTTTGTCAAAAAGTTATAGAATTTCACCTTTGTATAGAGTTTCTCAGAAATCCTGCTTATGACCAGGGTGCTTCAACATGCTTATACCCATGAAGTCTGGCACATTACCTCTTTAATGAAGGGCACAAAGTCCTACTTCTGTTCAAAGCTTCTCAAATTCTTTCCCTTCTTACATGATTTAGACATTCACAACAGAGAATTCTCCAGACCTGGCCAGTCTGATTGAAGAAATCTCACAATTCCCTTTCTTCCCAGTGCATCTCCTACCTCCAATTTCCAATTTTTGTGACCTGGGCAGCACTGATCTGATGCAAGAAATTTCTGAGCACTCTGGACTGTGGACCCAAACAGAGGAGTATCAAGACAAGGGTAAGTCAGATTACAGTCTTTGTTGTGTTCCCTTAGATAGAGATGTCAGGTCTTCCATGCAGAGGAATGTGTGGATGAACATATATTTGAGGAAGACACTAAACCTGAGACTCCTACATTGCAGCCTTTTAGAAGACTTCTAAGACTGCTGTCATGTCTATAATGGACACAAAGATGATGTGTATTATAGATTGTGATTTAAAATTTGGAGCTGATGAAGGAGTGGGTGCTTGGAATGTCCTAGAATTCTCAAGGTATCAATCAACCTTCAACATCTGCTCAAAAGGGCTGCAGATATAAAATAAAGAGTCTGAGACTATTCCATACAATCCTGGAGGGCTATTATCTCATTCCTCTAATTTAGAGCATCTTAGATCTTACACCTGACACCAGAGGCACAGAAACAATTCCTCTTCTTCAAAGAAGGATACTGAATAAGTCTCCAACTATGCAAAGAAATCTGAGTACCCTCTTTTACTGAATTGGATTTGAGACTATTTCATATCCCTAAATATAATTACATACCCGAACTATTTCTGTTCTTACCAACAGAATCTCAGACCTCTTCATTCTAATAGAGAGCTACAGACCACCAATATCCAAAGGGTTCTCAGACATTCTCGATATTCTCCTGTGGGAGTAGACTTACTAAGCCTATTTAATTGGTCCTCAATTCTTCTCTTTTGACCAAAGGGATTCCAATCTACTTCTTCTGATTTATCAGGGGTACTCAGATTTTATTTTTTCCAATCTGTCTTCATATATGCCTTTCTGACAAAGGAAAAACTTGCAGTGTCCTCCTCAGATTCAGGGTTTTCAGACATTCCCTACCCTAACTTTAGGACATATAATATTTCAATATACATGAAAGGAATGCCAGACCTTCCAGGCATAAATGTCCAGAGTGCAAGCTTAGCAAGTAGAGCCCAGAATAGAAGTTCATTGTGTCAAGGCAGAAACTAAAACGAGGTGTTCCCCACATTTCATAACTTGACCTAGCAGATGAACATATTCTTAAGAAGGAGAATCAGTGTGGAACTGTCAACCAGGTTTTCTGATAAATGCTGAGACTGCTGCCTGACTGGGGACCACATTCTCTACAGTGGACAGATGCTCTAGTCTGTGATGAGGAGCTGCTAACTGCTAAGGGATTACCTGGTATGTACTCCATTGCATGAGCCAGACTGCAACTTTTATCTCATGTCAAGGAAAGAGTACGCAAATTTAAACTACCCAGCCAAACATGCTGCTTCACCTCTTCAAAGGGTTTTCAGATTTCTAATTTTTCCTGAAGAAGATTGTCAAATCATATTTCTTCCCCTTGCTCCTTGCTCTCTCACCTATGACCACTAGTCTCACATCTCTGATTATTGTTGGGGACATTCTTGGTCTGAATATGAGACCATGAATATTGCCCACATACACAGGGTGATGAATGGAAACTTTAATGTCCACCTCTGGCCAATGGTACTTCAGACATTCATTTCTCATTACCTGGTGTCTCTATACTACCTTCTTTATAAAGCAGGCCTCTTGTTGCACCTTGTTGCCAAGCAACTCTCCCACTTGGCTCAAAGAGACATCACATTTACACAATGTGGACAAAGAGGCTTTGGGCATTCTCCTGCTTATCAATATAACATTCCTCTCTTCAGGTTTGAGGTCTCCAGAGCTGCAAGGAGAGCCGGGAGAAGCACTCATCATCTTCATTTCATTCATCATCAGAGGAGTGGTCCCCACCTTAGTATCCAGACATGGATGGTTGAACACAATCCTGACAGGCTGGCAAAGCACTAGACACCCACCCACGTTCTTGGAACCATGTTCAGATTGCTGCACATCCTCCTGAAGATACCATAGATGACATGTTTACTTTTGATTGTTGTTGTTTTCTTCTTATTGTGCTTGTTGCTATTTTTGTTGTTCTTTTAAGTTTAGAAGAGAACATCTTATTATTTTGTTGTTAGGGAAGTCATCTACTGGTGTTAAAAGCTATCAACCTACTGATTAAAAGTTTCACATTTTCTACTCTATTTTGAAATCACAATGTGTGCATAACATTTTTATCCTTGTTTCAGAGACACACACTATGTAATTCTATTTGACAAATGTAATTATTTTAACCAATATTCCCTTGAATATTTTATGTGCAAAATTTCTCCCTGTGTTATATTGTTTTCCACAAGATGAGAGTTTCATTTGAAGTCATTTGCAAGATCATTTCTTACTGATGTGACATAGAAAGATATATTATGGAGCTGAGGGTGTATGACTGAATATCTCCAACAAAATAAGTACCTTCTGTAGCATTGCTGTCTAGTGTATCATAAGTATCAGTTGGTATACAGCAATAGCTGAAGCAATGAAAAAGTATGAGAGAGTTTTTAGGGTTCAATCCTTAAAATTGGCCAGAAATAAATGAAAGCTGCCATTAATCAAATTTATGTACATCAAATCAACATTGTGTCTTTGTGGATGTGCTTTTAGAAGACTTTTCTGTTTGAATGTGCAATCGTTAGATTTTAATTGGGGATAGTAAAGTATGTTTAGTGTGTGTGTGTGTGTGTGTGTGTGTGTGTGCGTGTCTGTGTGTATATCTGTCTGTCTGTGTATGTGTGTGTGTCTGTGTGCATGTGTGGTGTATTTGTGT
The DNA here is from genome assembly GCA_036184385.1 of Tokudaia muenninki. Lineage (NCBI taxonomy): Eukaryota > Metazoa > Chordata > Mammalia > Rodentia > Muridae > Tokudaia > Tokudaia muenninki. The sequence continues at coordinate 7,636 of BTHS01001472.1, read as the reverse complement.
GTGAAGTAAAGACATCTTGTCTTCAGTGTTTAGATTATCATCACGTATATTTCTGTCTATCATCATCTATGTATGTAAGTATACATGTATGAATGGACATATTTATGTAGTTATGTAAGCAACTATCTCTCTATCATCAATCTCGTAAGCTTTCCATCCACCCTCTTTCGCAGCTTATCACTCTTCCATGAATATATGTATGCAGGTAGCTCGGTAGGTGTAGTAATTTGAATGTAATTGGCCCCCATAGGCCCATAGTCAGTATTAGGAGGGGTATCCCTGTTGGAGTAGGTGTTACTTTGTTGTAGGAAGGTTGATACTGAAGGAGGTGGGGTTTGAGGTCTCATACATGCCAAATTCAGTAGGCATCTGTCTGTCTGTCTGTCTGTCCATCCAAGAGTAGCTCTGACAATGTCTTTAAGCAGGCTTGCATGTAGGTTTGGTGTCATGTGAAGCAGGCACAGATACATTTACACACTCGGTGGAAGAAGCAAATTTCAGAAGCTCAAACTATTTTTCATATATACATATATGCATACACATACCCACATTTGATGAATGGAGCAAAGTTTCAACCCCTTACATATATAGCCATATTTGGTGGATGGTGCCAAGCTCCAACTTAATTTTTTTCTTCTGTGGTTTACTTATCCCTGCAAAATCTTTCCAGCAGTATAAAAATTACAATGTGATTACATTCTATTTTCTTCTAGTAAATAATTATGAGTATATGTAAGAAAAATCATCTCACTCAATATGCTCCCTTGATCAACTGTTTATAAATTATGGATAACCCCCCCCCAAATAGTACTTTGATCCATTTAGAAGGTTGATCAAAATACCCATGGCTCACAGCCAACCAATAGGCTGAGCATAGTGTCCCCAATGGAGGAGGTAGAGAAAAGACCCATGGAATTGAAGTTATTCAGCCCCATAGGAGAAACAATAATATGTACAAATCAGTATCTTCAGAGCCCCCAGGGACTAAACCACCAAGCAAAGAGTACACATGGAGGGACCCATGGCTCGAGCTACATATATAGAAGAGGATGGCCATTTAAGTCCTCAATGAGAGGAGAGGCCATTGTTCCTGTGAAGGATTGATGCCCCAGTGTAGGTGAATGGCAGATCAGGAATGTGGGATGGTGTTAGTAACCAGGGAGAGGGAGGATGGTATAGGGAGTTTTCTGAGTGGTATAGAAAGGGGATACCATTTGAAATGTAAATAAAGCAAATATCTAATAAAATAAAAAATAAAACAGAACAAAACAAAACCCAAATTATTCCCAAGAACCCACACATATTCCTATCTAAGCAGTTTGTTATAGATCAACAAGGTGTAAGTGAGATAATTTTGTCAGCAGTTTCTCTTAGTGGCACACACAATTTGCAGTTATAATGAAAGGATCAATTATTTTAATATTTATTTCAAAAAGTAGTCTTATAAAAATCTTAAAAGAGTCACAGAACTAAACTTTTACATAAAAAACAATCAGCCCTTTCTACTTTGAATCCTCAGGATGTAAATCTATTCATTAACCATGTTTTTATTAAGCCATATCATGAAACTGAGGGGAAAATTGGATACATGTAATTAATCATCATCTGATCACCAGTCCAGCTTTTATAAGAAAGGCATGTTGTTGGTAGTTATTGCAAGAGTGGTGGTTGATTCATTATTCTGCCCCAGCTGTAGTTTTGAAAAGGATCAATGTAACTAACACTGTGTTTGACAATGACATTGGCCAGGAAGGGGTTGGTACCTCCCTTAGAGTTTTTATACAACTCATAGATTATGAGGGATGTGATGTGAGGGTAGCAAGCAGAGCGAAACTCCACAACAGCATGAAGTCCTCAAGAGCCCTGATGACTCTGCCTCTCTCAGGCTCACCCACTGGGCTTGGTCTAACTGCTTTGCCACATTCCATAAGTTCGAATGATTCAGCTGTTCCTCTTGCACAGCACCCAATATCTATCTATCTAACATTAAGTTAGGCAGGGTGTATATGGAAGTCAGAAGAATATGCAACAATGTTTTGTCTTTCCTTCCACCATGCACATCTACTGAATCAAACACAGAGGAGCTGCCATAACTTACTTATTATTTATCTATCTGACCAGTTCCAATAATGGGTTGTAAACCTGACATAAAGGATTATTTAAACTGTTACTCCCAAGTGTACACAGTATCATCACTATTGCCTCTGTTTCCCATGGAATGTGTTACACTTCAATTTTAATGTGTTTCACCTAGCCAAGAACCCATCACAGCCTAGTAGTTCAGAGATAAAATGTACAGTCCTGGGAGCCAATTAAGCATGTTTAACTTATTTTATTTCTAGTAAAGTTGAAAATAAATTAATTTCCCACATAATATATTGTGCTTACTGTTCCCCCACTTTTACTCCTCACAGTTCTTTTCCCAACTCTCCTTCCCTCCAGATCCACTCCCTTTCTGTCACTCCTCAGGGAAGAGCAGGCTTCAGTGAAACAATCAAATGTGACAAAATAAAGTAGAAAAAGATTAAACAAAAATCATTGCATTGAGGATGAGCCAGGAAGCCCAAAAAAGGCAAAGAGCCCCAAGGGAAGCCATAAGAGTCAGAAACTCACTCATTCACACACTCACGGATCTCATAAATGTATAAACTGAAATCTATAATATTATATGTAGTACACAGATGGGCCTCCAGAGATTTTCAGTGCTCATTGAAAGAAGGCTTCCAGTTGAATAGTGAAAAGCAGTCACCATGTGGAATCCAGAGAGGTCTATCTGTCCTGGATACTGTGGCTGGAACTGTGTATATTGGAGAGCCGGAGGTAAATAGACATAAATATATAAATAGGTGGATAGGTAGATAGGTAAGTGTGTAGCCAGCCAGTTTTATGACCCTGTGGTAGTGAGCCCATGGAGAAAAAGTTGAAAGCACCTTGTGAATTTCCATTGGGGCCACTCAGAGGACTTTGGTGTGAAGTGACCTAGGAGGAGGAGGACAGGGGAAGGGAATGTGCTGCAATCATCCTGGTGGGACTAGTGAGAACTGCTCACTTTGCTTTGTGTCTGGGTGCGTGTCAAGTATCCACTTGAATGTCTCCAGAGAGCTCTGAGCTGCATGTGTGCCTAGCCCTGTCACAGGTAGGTAGGTGGGTGTTTTTGAGGACACAGAAGGATCAATGCATGAGGGTGACTTGGGAACTAGGGCTGGCTAGTGGTTATTGAAGGGCTGTGGTAGGGTGAGTGTAGGGTGGACGGTTAGGTAGAGGATAGAGATTGTGTGGGAGCCGGAACTAGCTCATAGTGTTTGACTGGTTACCAGGTCGCCTGGTGATGGTGACACTTACATAATAGGTGCTTAGGATTAGGGTCCTGAGGCCAGGGCAGGTTGTGAGGTGGTGGTGGAATATTCATTCCTTCTTTCAGTATGTCCTTGTCCTCAGCTCAGGGTGCTAGGAGGCCTGCAGGCTAGATTGTGGAAGTGGACGGTCTGCCCATCTGTGCCTCCGAATTGGATGGATGACTGAATTACTTTGTGGGGCAGCATCCACCAGAACTCATAATGACAGGTGTATGAAATACCAACCTGTGTGTCATGGTAAGAAGACCAAGGATTTCTTTCAGGGTCCCAATTTTTCATCTCCCATGGGACTCGGAGCTCTGGCCAGGGAAACTGAAGGCGTTATAGGCATATACAACAGCCCACCCATTGCCCTGGGTCCACTGTGGAGCCTCCTGCTGCCAGGTGGAAAGAACACAGTGATGGCCCTGGTGTCACATGGACAGGGTTGTTTCCTCACCCCTACCCTGTGTGACCTTTTTTCAACTACACCTGTGCCCAGAGCTCTCTGACACCACCATCATGCAGGTTCACTACCAGTCAGCCAGTCCACAGTAATCCTGGTCTGGCCGCCTTGACCTGGAAACTTAAGAGAGTGTGTGAAGGGACCGTGGAGTCTGCACACCCAAGAGGAGAACTGAGACCTGGTTGTCAGCTTTAGAGCGCACTGAGTGGGCAGGGGTCAGGCAGGTATCCTCTGGATCTCTGAGCCTGCCCCAGTCCCAGTCCCATGTCTCTTTCTGCTATAGGCCCTTCCTCATGATGATGAACTCCTGTCCATCCGGAATTATAAGCCAAATAAATCAAGTCTTTTACCAGTTCCTTGGGCAAAGGTTTTTTTTTTTAATCTCATCAATAAAACAGTAATTGTTACACCCCGTTTTGTCTTGTATGTTATGTATTCTATTATTCTTTTCTATTTTTTCCATGAATATTTCTTTTCTCCTCTCATGCTTCATTTTCATGTTTAATGAGCTACCCCCATCCAACCACACACATGCATACAACTATATAAAAATTAAATCTCAAATCCATATTGGAGAGAAAAACCTATGTTAATTCCCTCTTTTCCAAATCTGCTACTTTGCCTACTATAAGAATCTCTCTTCCATCCATTTTCCTCCAAATGCCATGATTTCAACTGGCCATTACAGCTGACTAAAATTCCAACTGTATGTAAATAATAGATTTTATCTATTCAGCGCATAATGGAAAGAATTGGTTCCATTCCTTAGCTATTGTTAATAAATATGCATTGCAAGTATGTCAGTAGTCAGGACTTAGGGCCTTTGAGTATTTGTCCAGAGAAGCTAGCCATATATAAGTCTATGTTTGAAAACCTATATAACATTTTGCATGTTGCTGCAGCAGTTTAATCCCACCAGGGATACAAATAGGAATGGACATACTTTAATTATGCCTATTTGCAGAAAATATCCTCTGCTTAAATGTCTTCAGCAGAAAACTCTTACACAAAGACTTTCAGTAAAGTGGCAGGATACAAAATGAATATTCAAAACTCAGCAGCTATTTTATGCAGTCACTGGACTTCCTGAGAAAAATAAAGGAAATAAAATCCAATCCCTTATAATTTAAAAAGGCGGGGTGTGACTGGGAGATAGTTTGAGTGAATAAAGCACTTGCCACAACAAATGTGAGGACAAGAGTTCAGATCTCCAGTACCCAATGGTGAGTGAGTGTGATGGCTCACCTCATCCTCTGGACAGACAGAGACTGGGGAATCCCAGGGACAAGCTGACTAGCTAGATGAACCAAACCCCTGCTTAAGCAAATAGTGTATAGTCATCAAAGAATGCAGAGCTTTAAATATGTGGTTTCAACATGAACATGTACACACATGCCCATATACCATACACACCTACATATATGAAAACAAAATATTCAATATTATCAGAAAACTTTCTTTTTTTATTTTTATTTTCTAAGTTTTTTTTATATACATTCCAAATGATTTCCCTTTCCCATTTCCTCCCTCCCCGAAAGTCCCATAAGACCCCTTCCCTCCATCTTTTCCCCATTCAACTCCCTCTCGCTTCTCTGTCTTGGCATTCCCCTACATCCATTCTTTCCAGGACCAGGGGTCTCTCCTTCCATCTTCTTGGAAATCTACTGATATGCAAATTGTGTTTAGGGTATTCCAAGATTCTGGGTTAATATCACCTTATCAGTGACTGCATATCATGTGTGTTCTTTTGTGATTAGGTTACCTCACTAAGGATGATATTTTCAAGTTCTGACCATTTGCCTAGGAATTTCTTGAATTCATTGTTTTTAATTGCAGAATAAATTATACCACATCTTCTGAATCCTTTCCTCCGTTGAAGGACATCTGGGTTCTTTCCAGCTTCTGGCTTTTATAAATAAGGCTGCTATGAACATAGTGGAGCATGTGTCCTTATTGCATGCAGGTAAATCCTCTGGGCATATGCCCAGGAGTGGTATAGCCGGATCCTCCGGGAGTGTCATGCCAAGTTTTCTGAGGAACCGCCAGACTGCTTTCCAGAGTGGTTGGACCAGCTTGCAATCACATCAGCAGTGGAGGAGTGCTCCTCTTTCTCCACATCCTCGCCAACAACTGCTGTCTCCTGTCTCCTACATAAACCTTTTATTAATTTAGAAATGATTTCTATGTCTATGCCCTTTATCTATTATTTCCATTAATTCTTGAATTTTAACACTATTTTTCATAATATTCAATTTTTTCAGAAATAGTTACCATTAAAACATCCAATTTTATCTTAAAGTTTTCCATGTGCTTTGTCATTTAGTAAAGATAATTCTTCTATGTTTACTGTTTACCATTATTATTTTCTAAGATTCTTATTTTACAATATCGGTGTGTTTGTTCAATTTTATCAGAAATATTATCAATGAAAGTCTTCAATTTTATCAGAAAATGTTTCTATTTCATTTTTCATTATTTTAGAAATGTTTTTATGTCTTCAATTTTATCTGTATTATTTTGTATGAAAATCTTCATCTTGAACTAATTTTATAGACGTTTTTCAATATTATCAGAAAATATTTCTTCTTAAAACTCAAAAAATTTAGAAATGTGTTATGAGTACGGTTATTCTGTATTATTTTCCATGAAAAACTACAATTTTAAGAAATTTTGTAAATATTTCTTCAATTTTCTCATATATTTGATGTAAATCTTCAAATTATGAGAAAATCTTTCTACTTAACACTTTAATGAGTTTAGAAATGTTTCTATAAATATCCTAGTTTATATGTATCATTCTCCATGAAAATGTTCAATTTTAATAATTATTCTATATTCAATTTTATCAGAAATATTTTCCATCAAAATCTTCAATATTATCAGAATGTTTTCTATGTGCTTGGTCAATTTCTATTTTTACTATTTTATGATTATTGATTTCCAACAAATTCTATAACTTTAACGCTTGTTTCCACATATTTCTTCAATTTTATCAATAATATTTTCTATGAAAACCTTAAATTTTATCAGAAAATGTTTCTACTTACCACTTTAATTAGTTTACAAAAGTTTAATATGGCTACCATATTATCTGTATAATTTTCCTTGAAAATCTTCAATCCTAACACTTTTTTGTATATATTTCTTCATATTTATCAGAAATATTTTCCATCAAAATGGTCACTTTCATCAGAAAATGATTCTCCTTAACTCTTTAATTAATTTAGGAATGTTTTCCATTTCTCCCATTTTATCTTTACTATTTTCCATGAAAGTCTTCTATTTAACACTTTTTTTCTAGCATTCTTAAATTTAATCAGAAATATATTCCATCAAATCCTTCAACGGTATCAGAAAAATTTTCTGTGCTTGATCATTTAGTAAAAGTAAACCTATGTTTATTTTTACCTTTATTATTTTCTAAACAAATTCTTGTATTTTAACACTTTCTAAATATTTCTATTTTGTCAAAAATATTTTACATGTAAACTTTCAATTTTTTCATAAAATGTTTCTATTTCCTTTTTTAAATATTTTACAAATTTTTTTATGTCAGCCATTTTATCTGTATAATTTTCCATGAAAATCTTGTTTTAATATTTTACTATATATTTCTTTAATTTTTTTCATAAATATATTTCATCAAATTCTATAATTTTTATCAGGAATGTTTGTATGTGCTTGGTCAAATAGTAAATATGTATTTTCTATGTTTTAATATTTTCCCATTTATTATTTTCCTACAAATTCTTTAAATTTAACAACTTTTACTTTGAAATTTCTCAAGTTTTTCATAATAGTATCCATTCAAATCTTAAATTTACTAGGAATTGTT